>JAMAKT010000120.1:0-77407 GCA_023628415.1 Hypoxylon sp. PDH2405 | reverse complement strand
TAAAATTTATATTATTAAATTTTTATTAATTAATTTTTTTAAAAAATATTAATTTTAATAAAATATACTTTTTATTTTAAAAGTTATTTTAATTTTTTTATAATATTATTTAAAACTATTAAATTATAATAATATAATTAAATAATAATTTAATTATAACTTAATAACGATTAAATTATAACTTAATTAAAACTTAATAATTACTTAATAATAATTTTATTTAAATATATTATAACTTTATAAATATAAATATTAAAATTATAAAATTAATAAAATAAATTATTTAAATCTTTAATAATATTCGAAAAATTTTTATAAATTTTTATATATAAGTATATTCTTAATATCTTTAATATAAAGTTAATTATTATTAAACGTTAATTAAAACAAGTAGAAAAGCCTTTTACCTTAGATAGGTTTAGCGCGCCCTATACCAACTACCCCCTATCCACTAATTTCTACCCCCCTGCCACCTGTAAACTCCACTTACATCACATTGTCCCATCCAATTCGAGAATTCTACGCCCTGGTCTTCTAGAATTACTAAGTCCTGCAAGATCTTTCCAACTTTTCTCGGCAATGCTACTGTTAACCAAATGTCGCCGATCGATTGGCCTCGTAGCCAACCAAAGTTAGTCAGGATGCTGTAATCACGCCTTGCTTGGTTGCTTACTTGACACATTCCCGATCTGGCCTTACGGGACATAGTCTGGGAGATCCCCAATCCGTCCCAGTCGATATACTTTGATCAACATTACCTCTCTTAAAAACAAAAACCGTCTTAAGGTATACCAACCAAGCAGCTGCCAAGTGCACCTTGAAGCATTGAAAAACACATATGAAGCTCGTATCAATACCGCATAAGCGTAGTCTGATGCTCAATTGAACCATAGAATCCGCAATAATCAGGTACCTACCAGGGTAAAATACAGAAGGCATCAGTTAGTCCCGTGGCCACTTAGCATTTTGGGGCTGAACCGGCCACGCGGCGGCGGCAGAGCTGACAATTGGACATTGCTGACCCGCTAGTGTACCTAGACTTCCAGCCGCTGAGAGCCTACATTGACTCGTACTGATAAGGACACTGGTTTTGTCACACAACACAAGTTTCAGGTCGGCCGTGTGAAGTTGGTGTAGTGTTAAGGGCTCGCAACAGCTTGCCTTTTGTGTAGTAAGGCTGCCTGCTCTTACATATGCTAACAAGCGAATTGGCGCTCGTAGATTCGATCCTGCACATCGTTCTTCACCTTGCATTACTAGACAAGCGCCACACATCCCGATGGACATACCAAAGGGACGGAAGCACAGACTCCAATCACCTGCGTTAGTATATGGCTTGGCAAAGCTTACATGTCGCCAGCTACCTATCGGAGTAACCATGTCCGTGGACACCACTTGCGTTTTATCGTAAGGCCAAAGCATTTCAGAATCGTTGAGGTTTGGGGCTGAAGACCGTGTCTCGTCATAGTGTTTTCACAGCCTCTCATCGCTTCTGCCCTTGTTGTGTACCTAACTAAGTAGCAGGGTTTAAATGATCGACGCATCCAAGCTGGAGCCTCATGTTACCAACGTTAATGTATCTTGATTCTCCGTATCGAAACGAGAAATCCTTCTCAAGTTATCGCTTGGGTGCCACAATGCGCACCCATTGGTAAGTTACGAAGGGACGGTGCGGTAACACATGTAACCTTTGGGCTGCTTCCCATTTGTGACGTGTCGAAGCTTAGTATATTGGAATAAGCTGAAGAGCCATAGAGCAGGCCAGGTCGTTGACCTTCTTCTCTTCTCACAGCTCCAATGGATAGGCATGTATAAGCCAATAGTTCTCGACAGAACGGGCACTGGATCTAATCAGCTAGATTCACCAATACAGAGACTGCTTCTAGCTCCCCTCACATCATATAACATATCTGTATTAATGCATTTTCATTTGAGGATGCTGGTGGCTTCCATCGCGGCACTTGTACGAATTATAGATTGAATTATACGACAACCCAAATATTCGGTATTTTCTAGGATAATGTCGTCGACAAGAAAATGTGCGATATGGGTCGAGAACGAACCCGGCTTGATTTATTGGGTTATATTCGCGGCTACGATAAATGCGTACGGCGATAGGAGGTACCTAATCTATCGCAGCTGCGGTGTTGACAGAGCGACGACGTCAATCGACTTGAATTGGCATTTCTTCCCAAAATTGTGCCGTATTCATTTCCACTAATAAATATTAAGGTTCACAGTTCATATGCCATCTCCCAGATACGACACGGCCGATATGCCTTTTAAGATCGATGGTCCGTTTATCGTGAAAAATAGCAACGTACCAAGACAACCCGCGGATTCCAGAGTTGGCCCATCGGGGTTAATATTCATTTCAATTGCCCCGATTGCAGACGGCGTCGGCGGGATTAATGCACTGCTAGTTGCTAATGAACACTAAGTCCGCTTACTTCCGTACCGTTCACTCCACAACTGCAATCTTCAACCAAATAGATCTGCCTACGACACCCCTGAGTAGCCTGGAATAGTTACCATTGTACAGCCCGCTGGCGTCAGCGTCAGCTCCTAGCTGCATTCATAGGGCTGAAAATTAGGCAATTCGGTCTGACCTCAAGTAATATCCTTCATAGAAACATACAGCGTGTCAGAGTACTCTGCTATCATAGCTTAGGCTATAAGTTTGTGCTATTTAAACCTGATTAAACCGCTCTGTTCTGAACTCCATGACAAGAGCAATAAAGTAGTCGCCTGAAACTCATGCATATATCTCGACCTCGACTGATAGCCATATTTATTCCTAACATCCTAACCTTCCTCTTTCGGCCGTCTAAGAACAAATTATTTTTCCTATAGAATGCATCTCATCCTTACAGGAGCAACAGGCCTTGTGGGCTCCGGTGTCCTCGATGCCATGATCAAGATGAAGGACATCACCAAAATCTCTATTCTTAGTCGGCGACCAGTTCAGATGGCCGAAGACGTCAAGGACCCCCGTATCAATGTCATAATCCACAAGGACTTCGAGAAGTATGATTCTGAGCTGCTCTCGCAACTGAAGGGTGCCACGGGGTGCGTATGGGTCTTGGGTATAAGCCAAACGCAGGTTGGCAAAGAGTAAGTACCTAGAAATATGAGGTCGGACGTTCGAGTTATTGACGTTTTACGCAGGGAGTATGTCAAAATCACCAAAGACTACGCCTTAGCAGCATCGGAGGCCTTTCAAACCTTGCCACCAGATCAAGAGCCCTTTAACTTCGTTTATGTCTCAGGGGCAGGCGCCACGACGCAACCAAGCAGGTTCTCGGCCATATTTGCTCGGGTAAAGGGCGAGACGGAGTTGGCGTTAGCAGAGATGCGCAAAGCAAATCCACTCTTCCACGCAAGCTCAGTCCGCCCTGCATTTGTTGACGCCGCAAAGCATGATGCTATCAAGCCCTATATTCCAGTCCAGAGTCTACCGATTCGGGCTTCTGCTACACTCTTGGGTTGCGCAGTCAGATACGGAGCCCAATCCTATTGGAGCCCTACACATGAACTTGGAAAATTTATGACAGAGATGGCAATGGGGCGGTACAAGAACCAGTTGAAAGCGAAGGATATCCAGATGATAGGCGAGTTCCCAATACTGGAGAATTCAGCGTTCAGGCGACTAGCTGGTCTCGATGGCAAATAGAGGACATCAAGGCATTGGCTCCTAGTCCTCTTTACCAACATACATTTTGGGGAATGCGTAGCACCCGTCTTGTATTATATCTACAACACATTGAGAGATATCCTGTCCTAATCTGTACATTATTGAGAGCGGGCGACCGGCTCTCCCCTTTACACTGGGTTTTCACCACCTCAACACCGTGAGCCAGCTTAGATCTTCTCCGGGAAGAATATCGTCGTATGCTTAAAACCTGATTAATATTCGAAGCGCCACCTCAGATCTGAATCTCCCCGCCAGTCAACAACCTCTCCAACGTGCTTTATCTCTTCGGCAATAGCCTGCCGCCTCTGATTCTCTCTCTTTAGTCTTATACCCAAAATTGTCACAACCACTGCGTTAGAGACCAGATACGCAAGAGCAAGAGAGTGGCCCACGACAAATCTTGGTCCATCAGTAGCGCGGTACAGTTGGGTACCCAATACGGCACCCAGGTTTCCAATGCTGATTTGCATAGCATTCGCGATGGCTCGCTTCGTTTGGCCTGACACGTTGATAGCGGGCCATGACAATACAAGAGCTGTCGCCGGATAAATACCACCCGCAGAGAAGAACACGCCGACATAACTGACCCCGGGCCTGCCCACTGGATCGGTATTGCTTAACAGAATTGCGTAGCCGATAGCGGCGAAAACGGCAGAGCCGCCAATAAATATTGCTCTTTGACCAAGTCTCTCAGAAAGGACAGCTATAGACACAGTCGTTATGAATGCGAAGGCGTAAGGGGGCACGGTTAGCAGCTGTGCTGTTGCTGCTGTGTAACCCAGGTTGGCGATGATGGTTGGCTATCGAACACAATTAGCCGCTATATACCTAGGCAGGTATATCTATGATGATTTGTAGGATATCACATACCAGGAAGAGGGATAATGTATACAGAGGCAAGCTCATGGTGTGGAATCCTAACCCATAGAGCCAACAATTTGCATCCTTTAGTGCCTCAACCACGGCCCCCCAAGTGAATCGCTCGTCGTGTGTCGCGTCGCTATCCGCTGCTAGACGCTGGTGGATGAATTTACGTTCATCTTCACTTAGGAACTTTGAGGTGTCTGGGTAGTTGTGGATGAAGCCATATGCCGCAGCCGCTACCACAACTGTAAGTATGCCCTCCTAGACGGATCAGTCAGAATTTCTGCCATTGTATAGATACGGGGATTAATAGGGCGAGGCGAACCAATATGAAGATCCAACGCCAGCCATTTTCCCACACCACTCCTCTCATTCTCCCAATACCCTGCATTCGAATTAGCGATCATGATTTTCTGGGCTAGACTCAGGTTATACGGACATAAGCCAAGATGCCACCAAACGCACCGGCCAGAGACGCAGCGCTGAAAAATAGGGATATGCGATATTGTCGCTCTCGCCTCTTGTACCACATGGAGAAGTAGAAGACCACTCCGGGGAACAAACCGCTTTCCGTCTAGTACGTGTTAACATGCTACACGGCAATCTAGGGGAGATATAGCAGCCAGGCGGACACAACTATAAGAAGGATTGTTACGTACTATGAGGATGTTAGCCGTATAAACATAGGAAGGATTTCAGGATGATATAAACTTACCAACACCAAGGAAGAACCTGCTCACGAGGAAGCCTGCTAGATTGTGAACTATGCCGGTCAAAGTCGCCACAACACCCCATATTATTGTTAACGTTGGTAACCAAATACGAGGTGTCGTGCGCTTGAGTATGATGTTACAAGGGATCTATCATTTCATAAGTATGCTGTCGCATGAGGCACTGAATCCGTTGCCTAGAATATAGGTACCTACCTCGAACAGTACGTATCCCACGAAATATAGAGTCAGTCCTGTGAGATACTGATTCCCAGCTGTTCGAAGAAATTAGCAAGAGCTCAATGACCATCTTGGAAGGCGTGCAGACTCATGTGAACATCATTAAGAAGACCCTCGATACGAGCATTGCCAACTATAACACGAATTAATAAACATATCTCTTATCTAGAGTCTTAGAATGGGAATAGTAGACATTACCATTGCTTCGATCGAGAAAAGACAGAAGATACAGAACTCCAACTGCAGGCAAGAGTCGTAGGTCTAATTTCCTCAACAGTGCACCCTCATTGATCTGGGATCCAGCGGTCTCAGAGTCAGACACTCCGGAATCTCCTCCTGCAACATCGTCCACGGTCTTCTTCTCAGCCATTTTTAGCAAAGACAATTACAATTGAAGCTGGAAAGAAACGAAGATTGAGGATTCCTCAAGGCACTCTACCTTGCTACCTGAGTAGATAGGTAGCCAAGGTAATTTGAGGATTACACTACAGAGCATATTGACGAGACCCGCTACCTTAGATTATGGCATCATAATAGTGATGACTGACTTAAGATAATCATAGATGGTTTCAGAGATCAAGCCGAAGCCACAGCAGTATTCAGAATCGTGATTGGCGAGAACTCTTCGATGTGGTGGATCACGACATACAGACCCTGTCTGACGTGACAAGCTCCCGCTCGCCCAGCACATCATATTGATGATTTAGGGGCATTAATTAGTCCCGAATCGTCTTTACTGATTTTAAAAAGACTTAAGATACTAATGGCTTTTGTAGTTTTAATCAGATGTTTTATATAAGACTCAACGATTTTCAACATGAAATTGAAAGATTCGAATCGTATGCGGGATATAGCAACTTTGACGAACCTGTTGCGCATTACCTTGATACCCAAATGGAGGTATTCTGGGTGGATAAGCACGGTTAGAATACATAAGGTATTATAGATATCTAATCACATACCTACCTGGTATCTAAGGTGCTTACAAGTTACATAGATGCTACTGATGGATGTATCCCAGGATACCACTAGGTTATTCCACTTTTAACCTCGTACACTTGTGAGGGTTGAAACTGTGACTACGACAATATATAGACTCTGGGAAGGCAATCCATTATTACGCAAGATATGTTCCAGCGTTGGACCACGAGACGTGGTTCGAGTGCCTCTTATCTTGTTGCGTAGAGCTCTATTTCCCCAAACCAATCCATGCTCCCTAGGGTAGGTATGTAGCCTTATATTTAGCCAATTTTCTAATTGCCATGGACGTTCTATTCATGTGCAGATGGAAAAGAGATGATCCCGAGGAGCTTTAAGCTTAGTCGTATATCCTTTTGGTTGTATTATAGGTTCTTAACTATTGCTACCCGACGAGTGTGCATTGATTTAACATTCACTTATCTACCTGCCTACCAACCTAGGTACCTGTTAAATCCAGTTGTTGGGCTTCCAGATACCTTAATATTGGAGGCTATTATGCGTCTCTATTCACTGGTAGTTTAAAATATCGTATGTCGGTCTTATTCGAAATTGCAGGGGCCTGAGGAATGACGTAGGAAGATGGACTCCTGTAGAACCTATGACATTGACGAGGACTTGGGCGATCTTTCTTGATAAGCCACTGACAAGGACAAGTTATGAATACTCTTCGGTGGCTGGTTTGAAAATAATACTTACCTAATCCAGCATGTTGAGTCGAAATGAATCCAGTATGTGCGGCTCACATTTACCGTAAGATCTCAAAAAAAGATGACAAAGGTTATTTACTAGGTAGATATTCAATTCCCATTCGACCATCTCCAAAACTGCATGCGCCGTGGGGAATATAGTGGGGTTGGATTCCCGAAATTCGGTTCCCCCCTCCATAGCGCCCTGGATTTCGCTTCCACGCCACACGAAGGGCGTAGCCTGACATCACTAGTATTTACCTGATATATCCAGCCAATGCGAAGGGACAATTCGTCCTGGATACCTGTACGCATTGTATTGGAGAGCGCTTCGTCAAACTGAAGATTCACAATGCCAGCAGCACCTTGCAAAGTTCGCCATGCCCGCCGAGAAGGTACCTTGCGTGATTGCCAGCGCAAATGCATTCATGTTGCCAATGAAACAAATGCTAACTAGGCCATCTTGAGTAGATGTATCAACGATTCTCCAGTTAATCCGAGAGCTGGCTGATTACGAGCATGAACTTGACGCCGTGGAAGCAACCGAAGCTACGCTTCTCTCCACCATAGCCTTCGCGCCTGATGATGTAGAGTCGACCTCCACTGCCCCGAATACTGAGCCAACATCCCCATCTAGACCCGCGCGGTGTCTTCTCCTGTTCAATGAGGAAGGCAAACCGGCAGGCATGGCGTTGTACTTTTATAATTATAGTACGTGGCGAGCGAAAGCAGGTATCTATCTCGAAGACCTGTTTGTTCGAGAGACGGAACGAAAGAAGGGGTATGGGAAGAAGCTACTTGTCGAGTTGGCAAAGGAGGTAATCGCCATAAACGGTGGTAGACTCGAGTGGAGCGTGCTAAAGTGGAATGAACCGAGCATCAAGTTCTATGAATCGATCGGAGCCAAGGCGATGAACGAGTGGGTTGGTATGAGGGTTGATCGCGAGAATTTGACAAAATTAGCTAGCTTGTTAGACTGAACAATTCTGTCTGGGCATATCCATAACCATACCCATCTACCCACAGGCTGCTTCCGTCGAGAATATTGTTACAAGCGGAACTCGTCTGTATGAGGACACCAGTCGTCAAGTGGTAGACGCGTCATTCGTAGACCGTATGGGTAGACCAGCTTGGTCAACATCTTGGAAGAACTGGAGGTCCTTTTTGCTAGGGCGAGACATCGCACTCTCGCAAGTACCCCAAGTGACGGACCAGTTCCCCGTGCGAGGATTCCTTTCCGCTATCGGTGATGTTTCCCAGACGCGGCCGTATATACTGCGGCGTAGTTTTCTTCGACCTAGTACTCGGGTGCCGATGGCCCGGCCATGGCCCCGGGGATCTTCGTCTTCACACCCACTGAGGCTCTTCATCTTCCGGGAGTTTTTTCTCTCAATCGATCGTACTGGCTTAGTCACGAAATCTGACCAGGTTGGTCTCTTGGCATCTGAACTCGGAAAACGCGATTGCGCGACGGGCCTCCTCGTGGGCATTTTGTAGTGCTGAGCATCCGCTTCGCCTCTAGTCAAGGCGCCTAATTGATCCCATTCTCCTCGAGGTAGCGGTGGCATCAATAGATGAAGAATGGCTGCCCAGTGTTTTTTCAGCTTATTCCGTACCAATTTCTGAGATATGGGGCGACCAAAAGAGTTCTCGGTCGGGAGGACTCGTGTCGGATCGACGGTGCGGCGCATCTGGTAAGGCCAGTCATTGCCTTGTTCGTTGGATTGTGAATGCGCGATTGCTTTGATCTTGTCGATAGCCCAATTGTCTAACCAGTCAGGCTGTCTCTGTTTACCATTGCTAAGTCTGATCCTCTTGTCTAGTTCGGCAGAGCTCGTGGGAGGACTGCTGGCTAGTTCGGACCGGCCCAGCAAACGGCGTCGTTTTCCGATCCTTCCTGTTGCTAGATAGCATATACGTAGCATTCGTTGAACGTGGCCGGCATTTGCGGAACGGAGGTAGCGTAGGTAGTGGTGGGCATCTTTGATATAGAGCTTTGGGTTTTCCTTATGGCGACAATCGCGAAAGCGAGCTTGGATGCGCTGAGTTATCCATGGTCGGCAGAGAGGAGGAAGATAAGTAGCTTCTCGTAATAGGTGTCGGTATAGATGTAGTGGGGTGTTTGGATGGGGGATTTGTAAGGGCATTATTGTTAGATCTTGGGGAAGATCAATGAATTTTTGAAATTCAAAATATGTATCATAAGAAACCGTTTGGAGGGAAGAGGGATGGAAAATCGAAGTATAATCATACAACGTTAGGTATTGTTTTATTACACCTTAGACCAAATTGGGTACCTTAGCTGCTTAGTTAAGGTAACGTACCTACCGTAAAAGTACATAAGTTAAGGCGGTTTAATAAGGTATTAAATGGATCGGTTAAGATTGGTAAAGATCAACTTATCGTAAAGGTACCTAACACACCCCTCCACTAAGCTTCTTTAGTGTGTCCAAATCGGGTATTCCTCCCTCTTCCCTCACTTTAATTATGAGAGGGGCGGTCTGTGCGTCGCGTTTTTTTTTCTCTTCCAAGTTCTTTCAATTTTCAATGGCCATTGCGCGTGTCTCGCCTAATGTCCGCTACCTCCTGTTACGTATGTATGTACCCTTACACCCCCTTACACCCCTTTAGGTACATACGTAATTAAGGTGTATTATACCGTATTCTCTTTCCCCCCCTCTGCCACGAGTCACGACTTTTCAGCAAATACACGAAACTGACACGTCCCTTTATGCTCGCCATTCGCGCATCGGCGGCACTATTCCTAATTCCTACCTTTTAATTGAATTCCAGTTTTGAGACCTCGGAGTCTGGAACGGGAATTAATAAGATCGTCGCGAGATTTGATCATTGATCCATGGAAATTGATTGCGAAAGCGCGTCTTGCAAGATCCGATCCCGTGTTCACCGTCATCACCACCACCCTCACTACCACCATCACTACCACCATCACCAATTATTGCTGTCACCCTCACTGCTACTGTCATTGTCGCTATCATTTCACATCACATCGGTATATCCTCACAATCCGTCCTTCTATTTTCGAATCGACCACCCGGAGATTGGAATAATCCGATTGTATTCTTTGTGCAGCGCCACCAAGTTTTTATTATAGTTGTTATTGCGACTGGTGCAACTGGGTCCGTCGCCGGCTCTACCCTGTAACACACTATCAACTCAAACCAATTCATTCTCTGTTACCCTTCATTGGGTCACATATCTTTACATACGACGGCGAATCGCGAACTCTTACAAAAGAAGCGACATCTACTGAGTCGGTGCACAAATGTCCCTTTAACAGTACTGGCGCATTATACCCCTAAGACAATCTAAATATTCACGGCGGAACCGTCTTTTTTCCCCTTCTTAATCTTACTAAAAGCCCCGGAGTTCTGCACGCCTCGAAGCTAACCCCGGTCCGCTGATGGCCTCGGCCACAACCGCTCTTTCGCATCATCATCATATCGACGTCCCGCATACTACTACCGGGTCATCTAATAATTCCTCCCTACAAGCACCGTCGAACTCCCCATCCCAGCGGTACTCCTCTGCTGCACCATCAGCTTCGCGATTTCCAGCATCCCTTGATAACAGTACCAGCAGCACAAACGCTACCCTAGACGGCGTCAAGATGTCCCAATCGCAACCCTCGTCACAGCAATCCTTTACCATGAGCCAGCCAAGCCAACCATACCGGCAATTTTCCGATTCCAATATGAGATTAGGCAATGGTCACGGACAAGATCATGATGCACCTCAAATTTATTCGGTTAGACTCCTTAAACTATACCCACTTGGAAGTTGACCTGGTATACTAACCCTTCGCACTTAGGCTGTCTATTCTGGCACAGACGTATACGAGATGGAGGTTAATGGAGTGGCTGTCATGCGCCGGCGTGAAGATAGTTGGCTAAATGCCACACAGATCCTGAAGGTTGCCAACATTGATAAGGGAAAGAGGACAAAGATCCTGGAAAAGGAGATTCAGACCGGCGAACATGAGAAGGTTCAAGGTGGCTATGGAAAATACCAAGGCACCTGGATCAAGTTCGAGCGAGGTGTAGAAGTATGTCGTCAATATGGTGTCGAAGACGTACTCCGCCCTCTCCTGACTTATGACATGGGCCAGGATGGAGGTATTGCCGGCAGAGGCGATTTTAATACCCCAACCAAGGAGCAGGCTATGGCTGCGCAAAGGAAACGTATGTACAGCGCCAGCAATGAGGGGCGTGCCAATGGATTGCCTGGGACTTTCTTTAAGAATATCTCGAACACGGCGTCCAATGCTGTCGCTGCTATTAGCAAGGCTCGTTTCGATTCGCCTGGCCCGAGAGGTCGCAATGGGCCGACCAGACCGCCCAGTTTTAGTCGCCAGTCGTCAATGCAGAACATGGACGACTTCCCTGGAAACTCGCAGCAGAGTTTCACCTCTGACTATGGTCAGAATGTTGATTCAGCATACTCGACACAGAACACACAGATTTTCAATGGCGATGAGCCGCCACGAAAACGCCAAAGAGTTGTTACCCCCGCAGATAGCTTTGGATACGGATCTCAGTCTATGGAGATGTACGCCAATAACTTTCCCGGCTCGCCAACGGAACCGAATGAGTCTTTTGTCTACTCTCAGGCTGGTATTGATATCCATGAGACCGAAGCTGTACCACTACCTCCCTTACCTTTCGATGCCTCTCCTGAGGCCGATCACAAGCGCCATCTATTAAGAGGTCTTTTCCTCCCTCCTAACTCCACCGCCGCTGATTATACGCAGAGTGAAGTTTTTCAGATCCTATCACCCCCAGATTTCGATGCTCCAGTAGATGCGACCAGTAACACTGCGCTTCACTGGGCTGCTACATTAGCGCGTATACCCCTCCTGCGGTCGTTGATTTCAGCCGGTGCCAATCCTTATCGTGTCAACTCTTTGGGTGAAACAGCTCTGATGAGAGCTTCGGCAGTGACTAATAATTCGGACCAGAACTCATTTTCTGAATTACTCGACGTGTTGGGCGCGACTATCGATGTTCGAGACAAAAAAGGCCGAACTGTTCTTCATCACATCGCCGTCTCGAGTGCTGTGAAGGGTAGAAGCCATTCCAGTAGAATCTACCTCGAAAGTCTTCTTGAGTGGGTTGTGAGACAGGGAAGTGCGCCGAGTAGCCAAAATACGGCGGCTAATGGCAGCTCGAGTCAACAGAAGATGGGTATTGGACGATTTATGAGCGAGATCGTCAATGCGCAGGACAAGTCTGGCGATACCGCTCTCAATATTGCGGCTAGAATTTGTAACAGAAGTATTATTTCGCAATTACTTGAAGTGGGTGCCGATCCTAGTATTGCCAACAATGCAGGCCTCAGACCTGTTGACTTCGGAGTGGGTGGCGTTATTGGCGAGGACGGGGTGAATGGTGATCTAATGGCAGCCGACAAGACGAACGTTGTCAGTAGTAGCCAGAAGACCCGGGAGAGTAGTGCCGAGATAATCACCTGTGAGTTTACAGCGAATCCGTCTTTGATTATTGTGTTGGTGCTAACCTCGTCTAGCTATTACGCACCTCCTAAGTGAAACTTCTACTAGCTTCCACTCGGAGCTTAAGAAGAAGCAACAAGAGGTCGATTCTCTTCACACCTCCTTACGGACGACATCTAGCCAGTTAGGTGATGCGCGACGTCAACTGGAGACATTAACAGCAGCGGCTAAGTCACAGTCTCTCACACGCCAGAAGATAAGCAATCTTAGCAGGGGCCGCAGTGAGGAGCAGAAGCGCATGTTGCAGCTGGAGCAAAGTTACGGCCGAGTAGACGCGAACAACTCCTGGGAGGGAGAGCTCATGGCGGCATTAGAGCCTGCGGGAGGAGACGCACCAAATGCTGCCCTGTTACCTAGTCCTGCGGTCCTCCGCTCTCGCATTCACGCATTTAGAAGTAGGACTGATGCTATGAAGAAGAGCGTAGGCTTATTCAAGGGCCGCAGCAGAGATGTTGAACTCAAGTACCGGCGGGTTGTTTCGCTCTGTACGGGTGTCCCCGAGAGTGAGGTTGATGCCGTTATAGACGGTTTGTTGCGCGCTGTAGAAAGCGAGAAGGGCGAGTTGGAGATTGGCCGCATACGAAGGTTCCTTGGCGGTGTTGACAGTGTGCAGTAATGAGGTGTTGATGGATAGTTGGCGTAGGGGCGAACGTGGATCAAGTTTTGTATGATGCGGGTGGCATTTTGGCATTCTGCATATTCTCGACATCGAGACTGGTAGGTGGTCTCACTTGACGATAGCCATTGTGCGGTTTAGGGAGGTCTGTCATGATTTCACGTCTAGCATCATCCGCGACCGACTGTATATAGCCGAGCCCTACAGGTCGCGAGGAACGGGCCGGTCAGCCTTTTCAGAGGTATATATGATGAGCCTCTTCATCTCGATGGCCTCAACTTGCTGGCCATCTCTTGGCCAAGGCATAAGTTTCTGTCCTGTAAGGTGTTTGTCTCAGTCTATAGGTTGCGCATTTGCACGGATACTTGGCTTGCAGGGACGGATTCATAGCAATGGAAGACAACGAGCTCAATAGATACCCGATAATCTCATTGTTTCATTCGATTTAGTGTTCCAGACTGCATAAAAAGGGTATCATCCGTCCATTAAACCACCAATCCGATCATGCTTTCTTGATTTACCCCCTCATAACCCGGCAGGCAACATTAACTCGTGCGCCAAACTATTCAAATCTTCTAATCCGCATTTTGCGGCCACAGCATATACTCTTCTTACTGCACCGTCACCCTTGCTACTGCATCCAAACCCCAACCCAGGTTACCTCGGGCTTTCCATACAAGATCTCGCATTAGCTTCCACACAGCCGATTCCCCATCATCGCCCCCACGCCCGCGAGCGCTTCCACTAGAAGCAAATACTTTCAATCTCCCCTCCGAAAGCGCAAAGCCGTCGCACGCAACCCGCTGGACGCGGACCCCAGGGTGGAACAAGTCTAGTCCGAGGTGATGCCACATGTATACGGCTAGGGCTTCGGTGAAGGGCTGCTCGACTGTCTCGGGTTGTTGTTCCTCATTATTATCGTGGGCTTGACTCCGCCATCCCCAACCCTCTTCGTCCCTGCCACCTGCGAGCTTCCGCCGTCTTCTATTTTGCTGTTCGTCTGACAGCGTTGTCTTTGCGTCTGCTTTCCTCTTTCTCGTATTTGTCGTTGGGGCCTGCTTGTTGAGCTTCTCGCCTACGCGCAGGAATCGGTGTACATCCACAGCAGGAATGGTGATGTCGATGGTTTTTAAACCTAGATGTAGCGGCCCCGGAGCATTCTGGCTTTGGTCCTTCGTGTCACCTTCTCCATCGGCATTTCTACTTGAGCTTTGCGACTTTGGCTCAGGCGGCTCGATATGGAAGCCTAGTGTAATGAGGGCATCCTTACCTAGCGCCCGCCTCCCGTTTATAGAACCATTATCAGAAAGCCAGGCTTCCCAGCTATTGATGAGTGTCCGCGTGCCAAGTGCAAGGGGGTGGATGCGGCAATCGAAGGTGCTGGAAAGGAAATCGACGAGGACGGATTTTAGAGGCGCGGGCATCCGAAATATAAGCAGCGGCAGATGTACGAAAGCAGTACGATCTACTGTACCGCCATCATTCGTTTGCCACGTCCACGAAGGCGGGTAGTTGGATCCCGGAGAATCGTCGTCTCCAGCCAGATCAGGCAAGAGCATAGCTGCGAACCTCGCGTTCTCATACCTCAATTCTATGCACAACACGCGCCACCTCGTATTACTCCCCGACCGCTCATCATTTCCGCTAGCATCATTCCCTAACTCCACGCTGCCCTCACGCCTATCGCTTCTCCTAGACCCTAATATGCGTTCGGCCCCAATCCATCGCCATTCTACGGCGTATAGCGCGCCAGTGCGCCCTAGTGCCGCGTTGTCGCTCTCCAAACCGACCTGCACGCCGCGCACTACATCGCCGACGAGCGCATCCCGTAGGCGTCGCGATAGGACCTGTAGTCGCGCAGGCGTCAGAGCTTGCTTGCCAATGTACAGCGGGGATATACGGTAGGTGGTGAAGGTCGTGTTGAAGAAGCGAGGCGGTTCCGAGTCGTCGTGGGATGAGGTAGCGCTGGGAGAGGCAGGCGGGGCAGAGGAACTTCGAGGCGAAGGTTCTGGGTCGGGTGAAGGCGACGGCGATGCTGCGTCGTTACGCTTTCGTCTTCGCGGCGGCATTGGTGGGTCTCTCTTATCTATGCTAAACAGAGACTTTCTTTAAACCTGAATGGACCAAGAGACTTGTAAAATGGGAAGCTGTTAAAGGGTAGAAAGTGTTCTGGTAGCTCGTATAGTTGTGTTGTTGAGAATGGTCGCACAAGAGGGAGGACCCTATTGCGTGTTCGTCGCGTCTCAGTATAACCGAGTCTCGTCTTATTCTTAGTAGAACGGATTTATTTGGGCCGCAAGAGTGAGGGGCGCGTGTTGGATGATGAACTGCGCGTCGTATAGTCCCTGAAGTGCGTCTGAACGAGGTTGATGTATTTCCAGTTGAGTTTGAACCGTGAATAAAATTGATGATACCTTATATCAATTGATGCATTTACTCATGTATATACATGTAGGTACTCTACCTAGGTACGTGCAGGTACTCCAGGTGGGGATATCGCTGTTCAAGTTTACGCCAATGATGCATAACCACAGCGGGGGGTTTCCGAGCCGTGGGGTCCAGCCGCTACCTACCTATGTAACACCTCAGAGGCGATTGAGTGCGGGGCACAGTGGCCTAGGTACATGTAGTATTGGGTTGGATTGCTTCAACTCTGTCGTCATTGGTTCAAGTCATACCAAATATCAACTTCTGCCTTTTTGTCAAGTTGATCTTGGTCATCATGAAGTAAACCTCACCTGTATAAAATACCAATCTCAATTTATAGAGTTCGTTGTATATACCCATTCATAAAAGTTACATAGAAGTTCTGTACTAATTGCCCTATTAGACACACTTAATACTATACTATATACGTAATAAATGGCGTCGCCTCCGAGTGACAATTTAGACGAAGACGACTCATCACTGTCTTTGTCTCCTCAGTCCTCTATTCCCGGGACCGTTTTCACAAAATTTCCCGAGCTCCCACCCGAGATCAGGTACCAGATTTGGCACGCCGCGCTCCCCCTTCCCGGAATCAATTTCTTTAATGTGCATTGTATCCCCAATGACCACCCTGGAGCCAACCGGAGCACCTCACCTCCTTGGCTATACCTTGACCTACGGCGCCTATCCATTGATGATGACGACGAGGCTGTTGCTGAGTACGACGCATCTGCCTGGCAGGCCCGCGAGGCGCTGCGCCGCGTTTGCCGCGAGGCCCGTGATATTTGTGCTCTCTCGGATTCCGAGGTAGCTACTATCACTCTGACGCGTCCCCGCCGCGGCTTATCCGTGAGGGCTGGCGACGGCCAGGTAAGGCGCTTGACACCGTTCACCTTGAACGATGCAGAGACAAGCACGGAACCGGAACCGCTAGAATATCGGACGGTCCAGGTACGCGCCGACGATGTTCTTTGCCTCTCCTTCGAAAACTGCAGCTTCAATCTGCCGTTCGAGGAGACGGCCATTTCAGATAGCGGGGGCCATCCTGGCACATTTATTGCCGAGGACGCCAACGACGACACTGAGGAGTTGGGCTGGACGTATGATCCCCAGCTTATGCCTCCCCTTCCAGTCACTATCCCCACATCTCGACTTTGCGTAGGTATGGCTCGGGGTGGCAGAAGGACCCTTCAGGTTGCAGGGGCAATACTGTTGAGTATGCTCTCATTCAGTCGAGAACAACCCGAGGAACAAATGCTTACTCGGTTGCCCCTGCTCATGCTCGACGCGTATAACCAGGAATTAGGCGACCGTAACATTGAGGAACTGACACCTAGAGGCGAGGTGCTCTGGGACCGCTTTGGAGACCGATATATTGCGTTGCCGTGGGATTCAACTGACCTGCCCGCCGACTATCGTCTCGTCAAAGTTTGGCCCGAAAGCAGCGACATCAGGGAGCGCTACTTGCGGTCCGCGCTGTTGCAGTCACCAAAGAGGCCTGCTACTTGAACCATCGTTGAATACATTTACTGTACATTAAATATCGTAGTATAAATGTACAACCTGGAGAAGCGATAGTACCTAACTAATGTGTACCTACCTCTTAATCTACAGGATGTGAAATGATATAAGGTCACATGGATGTCATCCATCGCCTCTTCCACCAGATACAGGGGAATCAACGGGTTAAAATAAAGCTTTAAGAGAAGTTGATAGTTGACTACCTATTCGTGAAGAGAATATTAGCTGTAGCTCGATTATATATATCGGTAGATGTATGTATAATAAACGCCGAATATTATAGAATCTGAAGATAATTGTTAACGTCTTGCTCGCATTCCAATTCTTTTTAAAAGACGATGTCGCTTTCGAAGATACCTAAGATAACAGATAGCTTATACCAACCAACGCCATGCCATGCAATGCTTGTGATTTATACAATGGAAGCGCCTTGCACATGGCTGCTTCTATGATGCAGGGTCTCACTCCCGCGTTTTCACTATCATCTTAACGGACGTCATGCCCATCTGTTACCCTCGAAACTGGACAGACTCATACGCTGTGAAATAGCTCGTCAAGAGATCAACCCAGGCCCGCCATTCGCATATAAGCCCTGCCATTTCTCCTCAACAGCTGCGACCTTGCCCCTCACTCTTTCGATCTCTATATCCAGCTCCTCGACGTTCCGCGTCAGGGCGCTGACCTCCTCAAACCGCCGGGCGCCATGCGCGCCGCTGATCATGGTTTGAACCATGTACTTCTGCTCTTCCAGTACAACCAGACGCTCCCGCAACTCTTTCTCTTCCGTCTCCAGTGCCGACACCACCGTGCTGGTCTCGCTCGTCTGGCTGGCCGTCTCGAGCATGTCGCTGCCGTTACGCAGCGGGCTTGCTACGTGGCCGTTGGCGAGAAGGCGGTTCCTCGAGGAGCTGGAGCTGGAGCTGTTATGTTTCAGCATCCGTGGTAGGTTTTTAAGTGGTAGCATATGCATGTGCAGAAACGAGGATGCGGCTTGGTGGATGGCCTTCTGTAACTGCTTCTGGGTCGGACTGTCCGTCTTCATATCGCGGATTCGCCGCGCCGCTACGTCGTATTTGGTGAAGCTGTCAGTGAGTCGTTTCCTTATCTTAGAAGCCTCCTGAATCTGCGCGTGGCTCGGGGGGTTGTTCTCGTTTTGCAGCGGTAATAGAGCCCTCTGGAAGGTTGGTATTAGGAGTTGAATGCCACGTTCAAATTGCTTTAGAGTTTCGTAAGCCCGTTGGTCAGGCGGTTTGTGCACGATCGATTCCAAGAAATCTCGTTTAGAGAAAATGGTAAACTTGCAATCCCGACACATGCGGATATCAACACTTATTGGACTACCTCCGCCCGGCTTCTCGGACGTGGATACCATCGGATTCGCGACGTTCAGGCCTACCTCGGACGAACACGCAGTCTGAGGATCTGCGCATACAACGCGCCCGCATATGCGGCAATGGTGTCTTCTGAATGTCCATGAGAATTCCTGCTGACAAAACGGACATTTAGCAATTTTCCCGTCATCCTCCCACGTCACAACTGATTGTTCGATGACCTTTCGCTGGTTTCTTTGCGCAGCTAAAGGAGAGAGTAGACTCGTGCCACCGCTTGCTCCGGCTTCTTCGGGTGGGTGGGCGAGCAATTGGGTTAACTTTGTCAGCCTCTTTTCTAGTCGTGATATCTCGAGTGTCTGTCTATCAACCCTCTTCCTGCGTATTGCCGCGAAATCTTGCATGTGGTCCCTTATCAATCCGCTATGATCATTATATCCTTCTCTTGACTTGTAACACGTTTCACACACCCTATACCAGTAGCCCCTCACGGGTTCATGTTGCGCCGATCTCGACAGCTTCATCTGGTACATGGTATGCTCCTCGCAGAACAACCTCCCGCACTGCCTACAGTTTACGCTACCATTGACAGCTCCCAGCCTCTTCCCACATGCCGGATCGGTGCATAGATCATTTGGGCCCTGCCGCTGCCAATGAGATTTGGTAATTATATCGTCTGGATCTAGAGGTGGATCGGGAATGGGGGCTCTATTTGCCCTCCCGGTGACGGGGACTGGAAGCGGAAGCGATTCATTGGATTCGAAGACTTCGAGGCCGCGAAGTTTCTGGTTGATTAGGGAGAGCGGTTGGAACTTCTTGGCTTTGAGGACCTGCTTATCTATCCAGGACTTGACCTCGTCCTGCTCGAATTCAGGCAGCTCCTGGTGCGCGTCATCGATATGGCGATTCAATTGTAACAGGGTCATCATCTCCTCGTCACATATGGGACACACGAGTTTGGAACCTGGTTGGCGGCCATTGCTGGGCCCCCCAAGGCTAATATTGGAGGTCAAATCTTGGGAAAAGTCGGGTAACGGGCTGGTACCAGGGGATATAGACGTAGCAGGAGAGCCGATAGACAAGGTACTGTCGGACGGGGCGGACGGGCTCGCAGCTCGTTCCCTCTGGATGGCTGGAGGAGCTGGAGGGGCAAGCCCCTTTCCGCTACCCAGTATCCTCCCTCCGCCAAGTTTGCGACCGGACATGCTGGAGTTTTCCTAAGACACTTGTATTCGCAAAGCCATGAGGAGCTAGAATTTGCGCCGTCACACTTGTTGCTAACTTAGGAACCGTTGGAAAGGACGTTGAATTGTTGACATTAAAATCTGGAGTGAGCAACTGTCTTCTGTAATGGGGAATGGAATCCCATCTGCGCGTCGGGTATGTTTCAGCACTTCGTAATTCGTGGTTCGCATTCGCGAGTTCGACATGGATTTTGTAGTGCGTAGTTGTGTAAGTTTGTATGTAGTTGGGGGCAGAGATGCGTCGCAAGGCAGAAGAAACATGTAAGGTAGAATGAATGAATTACCTAATTTACGAGGGGCGCAAGGCTACTGCGAACTTGGACTCTGTTATGTAACAGCATCCTTCCAAGGGGTTGTATACATGTACCGTATGTAAGTGCTAAGGTTGAGGTACCTACAGGTAGATAGGATGGAGGAGAGGTACTTGATTATCTTAAGGTTAGGCTTCAAACAGTACACTGATCAATACATGTATCCATTAGCCCACATCCAATACGTCCAAGGGTACGACCATGTACCTACAACTACCGTATGTATACCGGTTCTAGGGCTCCAAACTGCGGAATTGAAGTCCTACAGTGGAGTCCCTAACGGTTCCATTGAAGGTTTAGGAACGGAACTCCCGCCTTATCAAACAGCTAACCCCCACTATAATCCATGGATATACTTATCGACTGGTCTGAAGCATCGATAGAATTGTACCAATCCAATACCTTATCCACAACTTCTGCTTGGCCCTCCGTCATCACAATTTTTTAATCACACCGTATCAAAGCTCTCCATGCTCATCATTCGTTCCCTCTCCGATGCCAGCTTCTCCGGAGAAATACCTGTAGGTAATGAAAAAAAGACCAAAACAAAAACAAACATGCCTTAAGTCGCAATAAACCTCTCTTTTTTCGTCTCCTGCCTAACCTCCATCATTCTCATCATGCAGTAACTTGTTCTTGCTGGAGCTTGAAGCTTTGCTAAATCATACATACTATGGCCAGCAAAGGCAACGACCAGTTCCCTAAAGTCCAAGGCGGAGGCAGCTTGATTCTGGCCTGGCAGGTCAAGAACAAGCATGTCCTGGTCGTAGGTGGCGGCGAGGTGAGTTGTTTACATAATATCCAAATACAAATACCAAGAGATATTTTTCTAATCAGCTAATGTAGGTCGCGGCTGGCCGCATCTTGAACGTCCTTAACGCCGACGCCAATGTTACCGTCGTGAGTCCATCTTCGGGGCTCAATCCCGAAGTGCGCCATCGCATTGCCACCAACGAAGTCACTCATGTAGACCGCGTCTTCCAACCTTCAGATCTCGAGACCTTACCCCCAAGCAACGGCCCCCCTGATATGGTTCTAGTCGCTGTTGATGATCCCGCCGCCTCAACGCAAATATGGAAGTTATGCAAGCAACACCGCATTCCAGCTAATATCGCTGATGTCCCGCCTGAATGCGATTTCTATTTTGGAAGCGTGCACCGCGATGGACCCCTGCAGATCATGGTCAGCACCAATGGCAAGGGGCCAAGGCTGGCTGCCAGTATCAGGAAATGGATCGGCAATCAGTTGCCCAAGGGAGTCGGCGATGCCATTGAGAGAATAGGAGAGCTGCGCACCAAGCTGCGCCATATAGCCCCCAACCCCGAGGACGGTCCCAAGAGAATGCGTTGGATGACGAAGGTTAGCGACGCCTACAGCTGGGATGACATGTGCGGGCTCACCGACGAGGACATGGATAATCTTCTGACTTTTTACCCCTCCAACACGGTGCCCCAGTTAGACTTGCTGAAGGCCATGCGAGGTGGAAGAGCGTTGGAAGATATTGATGTTTTTGACGGATCCTTCGGATTTAGTGTTGTTGCATGAATGCCAAATAGGGGTGAAATCTATAACGCCAGCTGGAAGCTGTATGGACGCCACATCTCAGCTTCGAAAGGAGGTCTCGGGATGGCGAAGACCACAGCCGAATGATTCAGGCTCCGGGCCGCATGATCTATTATTTTATCTCATGGATCTCTACTTTACGACTTGGATAAGTAAGCTAGGTCCCTAGGTATCTATCATACCACCTGTCTAGCTACTATCCGATTTCAAATATATGCCGTCTATAATCTCCGCGGAAACATTCTCATTATCTCGTAGTTGTAGAGACATATCGATTCAGTCGTAGCATCATTTCGTATACCCACCACCGAGTTCACTAACTAGGTGTATATGTGCATATAACCCGTTCCTAGGTAGATATCATGCCGTTCTCACCCCCAGGCATGATCTAATATAAAGATCCGATAAAGTCGTAGTTTGGAATTTGAATTGTATACCAACTCGAATTATATATCCAAACCTCATTAGGTACCTATGCTCTACTTGCCGTAGAAGTGCTTCTAAAATCACAACACTCACTCCATATTTAAAACTCATACCCCTTCAGTGAGCCATGGCTCCTTTTTCATGCATTTCTAACCCGTCTTACGTCTGAAAGTTACCCCTGGGCCTAGAAAAGGGTCGCCGTTCGTAATTACAAAACCCGGATAATATTACAGGGACAAAATTATCTACTAAATAGTGTAGGTTACCACACTAAATATATCGAATGACTCTATTTTTATATAAGCATGCACAAAACAAACTTCAGAGAAAAGGGTCATCTCAGCCGTTCTTGGATCACGCAAGCTTCATAACTCTAAACCGATATTTACGGAGCCGAAATTAGAACGACATCCTAACATGTCTAGCAGTCTTTAAAGGTACGGTCGATTTCCAGTCAAGGGTCAATTTAGTTATTGACCTACGTACCTACCTGTAGTCATAATGTAACTCTAAGATATGCTCGGGGGCATTTAGATATATATCAGGGACCAACACCATAGATAATACTAAAAAGTCGATCCAGCCACCGCTACACATATTTACACATTTACGCATAGATAAGTGTATCTAGTAATTTTTATACCTATTCAGAATAACGTTTTAGTCTATCACTCCGTTAACATCATCATCTAGGAGGATTGCCCCCCTACTAAAGATGAAGGAGCCAGAAGCCAGAAGCTAGGATTGAATGTAATAGCTACGAGATGTACTATGTAGTAAAAGTAAATATTTGACTTGAATAGCGGACTCATATCGTGACGAGTCCCTATCGTCTCTTTCCTATTTCCCGGACCTTATCGATCAGGATTTTGGATAATGCGGTGGACCCAACGACCAGTCGAAATCTCGTAGCTTGACCCTATAGTAATACCTAAGTATCTAGGTGATACTACACGGCAGGGCTCGGCATTAAGTAATAGCTACAGGTTTGGGATTAAGATTCTAGGCTTCTAATATGCCAAGAGAGCTGAACTTCGTCCATCTACTAGAAATATGAGACTATATTCAGCTTAACCCTTATCTAGACCTAGATTTCCATTTTAGCTAGAAAGTTCAATCCTGCTATGGAATATGGCAAGTAAAACATTGAATTTCCGATCACAAAGTCCATCCAGTACTATCCATCCACCAATGGCCAAGTTACTGCCTAATTACCTAGGTAGTAATTTGGTAGCCCTGAGGTAAGGTTTTTGTGTGCCTATCACTCTAGCTGTTGTTGGATGGTGTAAACTGTTGCCTCATTTTCTGCCCATGACAGCGGAACCGTAAGTACGGTGTCCATGTCCCTGATGGAGAGATTTCCGCGACGCGGCAGAAGTCTTCTATAGATATCGTAAGAGTATAAACAGAGCTGAAGTGTTATTTCTTTTGATTACTACAATGATAACGTGAGCACATGGCGGCATTTAGTTCAGCTACTGATCAAGGATGTCTCTATATCTATTACTATGAGTTCACGTGCCAGACTGCAGGCGACAAAATCCGCATGTACGAAGGATTATACATGTATACAGGTCATGGGCTTGCCCTCTTGGTCGTAGTCCTACTTGTAAGGGCTCTGGCTCACCATTCTAAGACCAATCTGGAATAAGCTCTTAAGGACTTATACACACCTACGTACATATTCACATCCAAGTAAAAAGAGGCATATATTAGATATTTACATACGAGGGCGATGTACAGAGCTTATTACGTCGGGGGCGCCGCGATTCTAGTGCCTCCTGCATCCCTGCTACAGCTTCCTGGAGAGCTTGTAGACCAACCATCTAGTTACACATCGACTGCCAACCATGCCTAAACCTGGGCGCCATCATTTGACAGGAAAGACACAGAGTCATGGCTCGAGTCTAAGAATGCCAAACGTACGTGGCGTCTCGCTAATGTATACTCCCAACTAAGGCCTCAATGCATGTAATGGCCGATGCTAGACTTGTGATGACACGTGGAGGAGATTCCTGGACTCAGACGTATATTCTCATTACGAATAAACGTTATTGATTTTCACGCATGTGAAATCCTGTACGATTAAGCTGCACCTAGTCTCTCCCAACTATGGGAGGCAGACAAAAACTTTACCTACTGGCTATGCTAGTAGAACTGATAGAAGTCAACTCTTCCTTATTTAGCTCTATTAGAAGCTAGAGCGTGAATACAAAGCATTTCTTTATTAATCCGCTTTAGGAGATGAAGAATATGTTTTATCGTAGTTTCTTGTATCTATTAAAGACGCTACGTGGATTTGTGAGAGTCCCGTAAATAAAACGAAATACCTCTGAATTGAAACAAATTGGAGCCTCCAGGAGAAATCCTTTTTCCTCCTCCTGGCTGCTACTGAGCTCCGGTCTAGAACGTTGCATTTGTTTAATCCCGTTCGGCCGGGGCGAAGCACTTTAGTAAAAATTGAAAAATAAAAAAGAGGCGGTCAGCCGCCTCTGGTGATGGATGGCGTCCCGGATGGCATGCCGATCAAAGCCACCAGCATAGGGGTGCAGCTAGTTCTCGCCTGACGATTCGCTCGCTAGTACGCAGAAGTGCGGTGATTATTCGAATGCGTGAATTCATCTCCGACAAGATTTAGGAGGGGTCCCAAGATAGAAGGAGGCTACTCCGGCGAGAGCGGCAAAAGAAGCAAAAGGACTCTCACCGAGATCCATTTAGCGAACCCTTTGTAGACTTACTTGGGGTTTCCCTGTAAGCAGTGTCTTGGGGCTGGCCGTGGCACTTGGCTTGATACTCGCTATTTTACACCCATTTTCCTCAAGCCTCATATTTATCTGGGTCAAAGGGACTGTGCTCAAAAGAGTACAATGGCATTGGGACGAAAACTGGCAAATATGAGTTGCTAGTTCACCTCTAAGATACCATGCTCATCACTTGAAATCAGGTAGTGTCGTATTCAATCGTGGATCCAGTGACCCCTTTCCCAGGAGTCAAGCGACGGCTGCTTGCATAAATCGGAAACATACTGTAGAGGAATTATCTCGCCGTTATTAGCGTAAATACATTCATTTTGTCTTTACGCACGTGCCTCGACAGGCATCGACTGTGGCTGAACCGGCTAGAGTGACTGCGCTTCCGGAGACGGTCAACCATTAGAGTAAGTGATGTTCTTCCTGGAAAGAGGAAGGAGTGCGCGATATGTTGACAGCGCTGTTTGGCTTGGGCTAAGATGACGATAGTGAGCACAAAAACCACGTGCAGTTCGTCCACGGAAAACTGAGACACTGCTTTATTGCGCATCCCAATGGTACAAAATCAGTCACCACAAGGCAAGATGACGGATGGCTTTCCGAGCCAGATCCATCATTATGGTAACTATCTGTAGCCATCGAACACAAAGGATCCCTCCATCTATTGAACTTGGGCCACCTTCGAAGCGCAAGACGAATAAGTAGGACCGCTGCAGAAATCGGTCGTGTTTGTAAATTACTGGAGACCAACTGACCAGCTTGCTGGGATGTCCCACATCACCAGACCCTTGGGGCGACGGCAGGACGCAGGTCCTTGCAATCGACAAATTGTTACAGGTTGCTGGGTCCCAGCAGTCTGGTAACAGTTCCACGGCTAAGCAATATCAAGTCACGTAGCTTTCCCGAACGTTCTGAACCCCTGCCAACTGGTATTAGAAACTGGGAAGATCTAGCCTACCTCTTGATTGCCAGTCATTTAGGGTTACTAGAAGGTGGGTGAGTGTTACATATATCTACACGGGGAGACATCTAGATCATGCCATGTAATGTCCAGAAGGCGAATTCTGAAGCTAAGTCGGGAAGGCTTTCCATCATGACTGGCTGTTTAGTCGGCTGAGCGCATTATCTCCCGGCGACATACTGTGTTGATTCAAAATCCTGGCCATTCTTCACCATTAATAGCATCGTCTCAATCTACATTCATGTCTAATTCGCAGTCTTAGTCCGAAGCGAGGAAAGCAGAAACTTTCGCGATGGACTGAAATTAATGGAAGCTTCGATATGGTTAGATACTATGTACCTCCTATTATACCATTACTATGACTGAAGATGTGCTATCTTAGTAATATTTCTATCTCTCTTGAGATGTCCCAACTATGGGGGAGATTGGCCATGACCCCTTTCACGCTACGGTCCCACGGTCCCACGAACTGGCTCTTAATGGGCATTCCAAAAACCAAAAAGCCTAGGTACCTAAGGCGACACAAGCGCACCCTAAGCATACCTAGGTACATACCTACATGTAGTTCAAGCTCATCTGTTTGTCGTACAGCAGGACAGGCACGTCTGTTTTACGGACGTAAATCTCGCTGAGGTTGGAGTACACGCATTGCTGCAGGATCGAGGGACACACGGAGATGATGTACCTGGGAACGGATAGCTGCTTACACCGCGAATGCCCGAAATTTTCAGGCAGCCTAGATTCCATTGGAAAAATACAACTAGCGTATCTAATATAGCGGCCGAAGTATCGAATGAGGAGCCCACTGGTTCGTTAAAAGATGACGTTAGAAGTGATGGAAAAGGGGCAGATGTGTGAGAACCCGATAAATGCTGTGTTGCCGATTCAGAGCAGCCCGGTGGATACCATGCAGTTGATATTAACATGAAGCTACGTCAATCTCATCAACGTGACTGATCTGCGTGCAACGTTTAATATTGAGTTCCATCAAGGCCGTACGAGGCTTAAGCAGAGGACACATTCACAGAGCAAACGATCCAATAACCGAAGTTGTTTCCCCTGGCTGTGCGACAGCTTAACACGTACCGTGGCTTTAGTTGCTACCGCACTCTTCCAATATACCCCTTTTCTCCTCATGGAAGAGCTACGAGAGGAAATATGGCAATTAGGAAGCGTTTGGCTTTAAAGTGGTTGCAGCAGGACTGGAGAGTAGTTGTAGTATTACGTCAATGTTATTAGTAGTAGTGGTAGTATTGACGAAGCATAAGAAGCTCTGGTTTGATAAATAGATAAGTAGAGGGCCCTCGCAATCCAGACTACAGGAAGAATAGGCATAGCTATAAGAGCACGAGAGGAATGTTTATAGGTCGACTGTCAAGATTCACATTAAGCTGTCCAGTGGCTTGGAACACCACGTTTCTGTAAGGATGTCGATAACGTGCGAAGCGGATGATCTATCACGTCTCGGCGCAGTTAGATGCTGCAAGGGCTCGAAACATCTTTATTAAACGTTAGGATGTCTGGTCTCAACTTTGCCATCCCACCACACTCTCGATCGAAGCGCAAGACAAAGCCGTTGGGATTGGGAAGATCCCGACAAATTGGCTTCGTCCCCCAGCTTCCCACGTTCTGTCTCGCTGCATCAGCGATAAAGTCATACGAGCCCTGACACGGCCTGGAGGGGTAGATATTGTAGGGATAAAGTACGAGAAGTATCCGTACAACTACCAATCTTAGGTAGGTAGGTACCTGATGTAGCTCCAAGATGCCAGCACTTGCTGGAGAGAGGCCCTAACCTAGGGAATGTAACGTTGTGAATCACGGAACCTTGAACCGTCAGAGCCTGTCCTGGTTTGAACAACATCACTAGGAAGGACTCGTCTAAGTAGCTGAATGAAGAGAACAAGAAGCTCGCCTGGTGGTCGGTTCCCTCCCTGATGCTACAGGGCGAGTGACAGCGGAAGTCCCGCCCTGACTATTCCTGGCTGCTGCTGTGTTTTCGTCGTACGGCATATGTAGCGTCGTGTTACATCATCTCTTCCAAGCGCCAGGATCGGGGCATACCCATAGGAAGGGAGTGCGCGAGATCTGGTGGGAACAGTATCTTGCTGCATAATCTCTGCGCACCTAAGCGTGTTCCTCGTTTCTCGTTACTGTTCTTGGCCAAGCCGCTGTTGGCGATAAATGAAATTGATGCTCTTGGTGTTGCCTACTTACATTGCTTACACACGCACTTACACGCACTTACACGCATATTCCCTCGAGCGCTATGGGGCTAGCTAGCGAGCCTCGGGATGCCGATGCTGTCTACCCCATTGCCCTGTGCGGGCTTTCGCAGCGTCCTGTGCGACAAAACTTCATGGCCTGACTTCACCGGCCTCGAATAACCCTTGCCTGAGAAGAGATGGTTGTCTGGTCGAACATTACCTACTGCATGTGATAGATCTTGCCGTATGCCGTATCAACCAATCTGCCTCATTACTGAACGAGAAATAGAAAAAGGTGGAGTAGTGTTTGCCGAGAGGAGTGATCGATCTTCAAGGCCCTCCCCTGGTCGGCCAAATAAGCTCTGAAACCCTGCCGGTACTATGGCTTGGTCCATTCTCGGCCTGAGCCGAATGGTACCTTGGGTTCCTTTGGTTTTATGTGGCTGCAACCATGCATCGAGAATAGAGCATGTGAGCTGGTATTCCAATGAAGCCCACAATACCGTGTCGAATTTGCATATGCACGAGCGTGAATCCTTGTACACTTAGCACACAACCCTGGTTCTGATAAGTCCTTTCACCCTCCTTTTCACCCCGACCCCACTGTACGTAGGTCATCAATTTCCCTTGTCAGGGTCGGAAGAGGCTTACGTCAAGGAGAGCGGCTGATCGCCGTCATGGGGTCGGTTGTTTTTTTATTTTTATTTTTATTTCTTTCTTTTAAGGGTTGTGATAACTCACCTTCGGTAACCATAAACCCTATGGGAATAGGAACGGGACGCTCTTGGCGGAGGGTAGATAGGTGATAATAGTCTCCGCGGCTATCGTTCAATGGAGTTGGCCCCTTACATGACTCTACATATATCGTCAGTATTAGCGTGCTTCAAAACAGTAGGTACCTGATAGTCCAATTCGAAACTGCACGTGTGGTCAACTCAATGTAAGAGTTTCGTATTAGGTACCTAGGTAGCTAATATCTGCTGTTTACGCGTCCAAACGCATTCATGCTATGCAAATTGCCAACTAAATGGTTCGATCATTACAGCGTTTGAGGGGAAAAAAAAAAAAAAAAAAAAAAAAAAAAACAGAGGGGGTAGCAATTGGCAATTAGTTACTTACTTCATAGTCGTACATGCGGACCTCTTTAATATGAGATCTTGGTCCCAAGAGACGGGGACGTGTTACCTACAAGGGGTTTCTATCGCGAATCTGCGACAACCCTTAAGGTGTGACAAGGCCAGATAGCTGTTCCCGGCATACAGGAACCTCGATTTTAAACCCATTGGTAGACGTCTTGCTGGGTGGTAAGGTAGAGACATTGGGAGACGTTCATAGCCGTCAACATGCGCGAGACATGGAACCAACCGGATTTGGGCCCAAACTATTGGGACCCGAATTTGCAAAACCTGGGTACAACTCAGGTTGCCGCGGGCTTGCCCTGACTAGGTACCCAAATAATCTTACCTACCTAGGTAGTTTGTAAGCACTTGGAGAGAATTATATGTATGTATTTACGGTCGCGATCAACTGATAGATATGTACGTCGGTATACTCTATGAGCGAAGATTCGTTCCTAATGGTCAATCCTGCCACTAGCTTCAGCGGCCATGCGAAGCCATTGTCAAGCGGGTGCAAAATCACTATTGCACCTCGCGGAAACTTGTGTGACACTAGGATTACCCTCGTACGCTTCCGCCCGGTGCTGTTAACCAGTAGGTTGGCTTCTGCGGCGATGAAGCTCTCATTGCCATTAATAGTCATGTACGGCCGTACTAAAGATCTTCAAGGAGGTGTGACGATCAAGTCTTGATGTGCCTAGAATTGATGAACTCATGAGTACTGGTGAGAGGGTGTCGCTAAGTTTTGCGAAGTTGCTGTCATTTGAAAATGCCTATGTACGTAATCAGCTGGTGATTTTCGCATTTAACCTCTCCCAGGGTGAGAGGAGAGACGTCTAAGCCATGAGACGATTCTTTCCAATTACTTATTAGATTCGGTTCGGGGTCCCACGGCCGGATTGGTCTGGAGATATTAGCTGACGATGTGATTGAAAAAAATAAATAACATAGCTGCATGTACCTGATGACATGATACAGTACCATGCTTTGGACTGTACAAGACTTTTGTAAATAGTATACGGTAAGAGGTAGGATGTAGGTACTATTACAGTGACAAATCAATATAGTCATACATACTGTATTTCTCTAGCACTCAAATACGGTAGATCGGAGCAGTAAGCTTTCTTCCCCATCTTGCGTGTCAGTCAGGCAGATGTGTTCTGCATAAATATTTACCGTATGACTGCATTCTACACCACTGTAGATGCGCCGCACCATCATTAAAACCCCTGCGACAGGGCCTCCCCCACCGCCAAGGGCGATCATCATACGAGAGTACATACGTATTGTACGTTCCTAGCAGATACTACATATGTGTTGTACCCCTTCATATGGTGTTCTGCACACCCTTAGACATCTGAGCCGTTGAGAGAACCAATGATATTTGGACGGAATGAATGTGCATGCATGCGAGGCGGATTCGAGTCATGATGGGGGCGAAATCCCCATGCGACGGATTCTCTCTAAAGCCTCACCCTTGAAAATGAATACAAGAGAGGTCCAATCTAATTGCCAACTTTTTTTCCTGCACCTTCTTAAACGGGGATCCCGACCTTGATGAGTGACTTGGATAGTTAAGACCGACGCCTCCCATGTTTTGTGATACAATCGCAACCTAGTATTAACGAATGATATTGAATGTGTCCGACTTGACGAAACTGTCATCAATTATAGTCGACGTCCCCGAACACGACGTACTGCTATTGATTTCGAACAACATGGATGCCATCAGCTCTATATCATTTACTCTTCTGAAATAAATCATATGCCACGCGGGGTCATTGATCAAGGGGTTGTCGTTTAACACCTGTGGACAACCCACGTAGGTATATATAGGTATATATATAGCGACGTGGTTCTTGCTCGAGCTCAGCGTAATACGTCTGGTAGTTGGTAGTCTCATTGATATCGTAGAGTAGTCTAAGTGCGTCCTCCGGATGACATACCGAAGCTGACTCTCTGGTATAAGCTAGCAGCACTTGGAAAGGAGCATCACTACTAGGTGATCATTCCAAAAAGCTCTAGCAGGAGTGCTATTCTCTTATGACCTGTCAATTCAACGTTTTTATTGTCAGGTGCCAGCCTCACTCGGCAACGTCCTGTTCACCATTCCTTGGTATGTTGCTTTTTCCCTCATTTTGAATGCACATCTTCTACGCAACGGATAATTATTGCCAGCATTCCTATCCGTGGAGGAAAGGACCGAATATCTCTAGAGAGCTCCCGCAAGTATCCGTCTTCACAATCACTTACCTATACACTTTTTTTCGAAATAGTTGTCCCCAAGACCGACGAGCAAAAGAAGAAGAAAAAGAAAAAAAAAAGTTGCCAAGATAAACAAGGGGGGAGCTCCTCAGCTATGTTCCAAGTACCCATGTACACAGTCCCCTGACCATCCCAAAGTAAAGGGTTGGGGTTCCACTAGGGGCGGCTGATGCCGTCGTCTATTCTCTCCCTTCTATTTTAGAACCTCCCACTATGAAATGAGCAAATCATGCCGAGTGGCACACATACATATCAGATGAACGTACCTAGGACGGCTACGGAGTTATCAGTTCACGAGGAAATGGAGTAGCAACCCTCTGCGAACCCTAGGTCATCCTACCCATCCCAACCAGGCTAGGGCATTTCAGATGGCTGCTCACACATCCTCCATTTGACCTGCCTGCCTGCGGAGATCGTCCAATAGATGCATGAGCTAGTGAATAAAGTGACTAGCCAATTATATTCCCGGTACCTCATCCTCTTCCGGTAATTCCCACCATCGTACCCTGTCCATCGATCTACGCACGGCTAACACGCGCGTCCCCATCTTCGAACTTTAGACAGGTACCTATTGTCTAGAGTAAGAGAAGAAAAAAGCATTTTTTCCAATGGAACTTCTGTTTTTGACATCCATTAGCCAATTATCTTGCTGACATACTGGACCCTATGCCTCCTACCCACTTGCAAGCGCAATGCTGACTTTGTCTCTGTCCAGTCATGTTGCTTTTGATGCTGACTACAACTCTAGTCAGACTTATGAGAATTATATGCAGGCAGGTCGACATTATCCCCATCTATCAACACACCTAGCTACATGTACATCGTGCGCCATACTTTACGTACTTGCCATTTTGGCTGTCTCCCGTCAGTTAACGTCCAAAGGCCTCGAAAGTCACCTATCTGGCTAGTCTGTCGACGACCCAAGTCCTAATTCATACAACGTAGTGCAGTCCAGACAGACTACGAGGTACCGACATAACTATTATTATTGTTATTATTATTTTTGCTGGGAATTGCGCCATCTTTCCCACTTACATCCACTTCTTGTAAGTCTTCATGCCCATCCTTGTCTTGTCATTCCCATCGATTCATTGCTCTTTTCGTCCACTTCCTCCACTCGCTCCGTGCTTTTTCTTCCCATTATTTCATTCCTTCCCCGTTCCCCATACCCGTCCTACTAGATGCCGCCATAGGATCCCTCCTTTAATGGTCTACATAGTGTCTATCCCTTTGAATTAATGTGGGGGATTCCATATCCACCTTCTACCTAGTCCTGACTCTGGGACACCCAGAGATGTCTTCTCACCCCCGATCACAGACCCTTGCATGATTTGCAGCTTCTAAGACATTGGAATCTCGCATTTCAACGGCCAGCATCCCTGTTAGTAGCTACATCCTCCACCCTCTATGCTACCATTAGGGTTGGCACCATCGTTGCTGCATAGACAAGCAACTGCCCGACTCAACATCACCTGCACCTATATTCCAGAGTAAAAGGTATTCTTCTTCAAATCTTGGAAGACCATGGGGCCACTAGAAGTCTGAGGCTGCCTACTGGATCCATTTTGAGGAGAAAATTTCAATGAAGCAAGAAAAGTAAAAAAGGTTGTCCAATAAAAGTAAAGCAGGGGAGGCTTGAGATGAGCAACCAGGAAAAAGGTACATCGATAGTATATGCCTGTGTAATGCAATGGTCTCGACCGGCCACACAACCGCAGGAATCTTGACTACAGCCCCAATTACTTCACAACGGCGATCCGAGAAATGTGTCTCGTAACTTATTCTTTTCGTCTCTTTATCAGTTCTTATTCCCTTCGAAGAACTTCTCCCCATCTTGTCCCAGTTTGAGGAACAACGTCTCACACACATACTTCAGAGACCTTTTTTTTTCTGAATCTTGTTCGTTTGCTGACAAGTTCCCCGACATCTTGTAGTTCTTTAGCCCGTTTACCTGTTCGTTGTTGGCAACTCGTGTCTTTTGGTTCAAGCTACGACACGAACCACGCGGGACACGCGAACCTCCCGGATACCTGCCTACTTCTGATTGCAGCCCTTCCAACTCCTCTTCATGCGAACACGTTCGGGCTGGCTGCATACGAACAAACTGGTCTCCACACTCCGTCGATTTGAGTGTAGACTGTATGTTATATATACCCTTTGTTATTCAGTCGTGTCAGATCAACTATCACTTTTCTATTCCGCAATGTCTAGTATGGTCCTCATAGCTTGTATAGTGACGGCGGTTTTTAACTGACTAGCTAATCGCGCTCATATTTGTTTTTTTTTTAAAAAAAAATAACTAACACCGTAGGAAATAGTATAAGTAGCTGATAGGCAGCTAGACGAACAGGATATTCAAGGAGTTTTGCGTATCCTCTTTTGGGGGGGCGGGGAAAAAGTTTTGGATACTTCCACTTTCCGAGACCGACTCAGAATCAGTTGGCCAACAACCTGTTTCAACCAATGAGCGCTTCTGGACTCCTATCTCCTCCTGCGAACTAAGTTGTCAAAGACTCTAAGATCTGTTCGGAGGGAAGAAAGAAGGGGTTTTCATATTAATCCCCCCACGAATAAGTCACTCCAGCGTCCTGCGGTTCTAACAAGTTGAGATTCAAAGTGGTCACCATCTAGAGTGACCTGTTTCTGTCTTTTCAGTAACTACCGCTACTTATTCTTCACGCGGGACCTCCTTGGATGTCTGTTTCACTAGGACTTCCAACAGAAGAAGCTATCAAATCTATCCATAGAATCGGCAGCACATAAGACAAGCGGAGCGTGAACAGCTAGTCAACAACCCTCTATCAGCAACTGGGAAATCTTTTCCTATACGGTAGGGAATTCAGGGGGAACGCTTCAGAGCCTCAGCATATAAGGGGACTCAATCTTCTGCAACACTGCTTCCGAAACAGGTGTTTATTTGTTCCATTTAGAACAATCCCTTCCAACCATTTCCCAGACTTGTGCGGAACAGACAGCTTAATGTCTGCTGTCAAGTTTGAGTACCCAACCTATAAGCTGTTCGAGGTGAGTCAAGAACAAGAGAATCTCTGGCCGAATAACTTGGCAATCCAGTCTCGGGAAGTATGTTGACCAAACATCATAGCCTCAATATCATACCCAGAGGCCAATCATTGTCGACGCTGACGCGCTCGAGTCTCCTGAGACGGTGATCCTTAGGTACGAGGAAGAGGCAGCTGCAAGAGCGAACGGAGGAGACCTTCGTGGGGATTCCCCGCCTGGTCTCCTGTCTATGCCTGCATATTCGAAGCCTCAACCGCCCCAGATGCATGGTGAGTTTATGAAGTGACCCCTCCCTGACTAAATCTTGATGTAGTAGCTGTGGCGGTCATGGCGTGATGCCAGTAACTACGCAGTGTTGAAAATCGACGAGCTAACTCGATTCGCGGTTCTCAGCATTTGATTCACCGAGATCCTATCAAGATCCCCAGTATCAATACTCAGCTCAGCAGTTTGCGGCTCAACAGACTGAAAATGCTGCTGCGCAACTCAACCAGATGGCCTTCGCGGCAAATGGCACCGCGGGCCAGTACATGGCGTCGATCGTAGCGACGATGAACTCGTATCAACCGACAGGCGGCATGTATGGAACAAAAGTTTTGATCAAAATATCGGCTCCGTACGATCTGATCACAATCACGAGCCATTTCTACCTTGCTTTCGGCTCGCACAAGAGCCCGGCACACGCTATTAGGGACACGAGTGATGCCAGCGGGTTTGGTTATGCTGTCAGCGGAGACGCACCGCAGCTTGAAGACACGAGGAGCCCCAGCCCCAACGTGCCTTTATCACTCCTGATCGAGAGTGCAACTGGACAGACTCTGGCGACAATTGACGTTGGCACGTTCACATATCATGACGCTCCAGCCGGCACTACAGAGGGCCCGCCTGAGAGCGTCACGCGGCTCAAAGGGGGGTCTAGATCACCTGAGCAGAGGGAGAGCCCTACAAAACAACAGGAACAGGACCAACTGGCAACTGACACAGCTACAAATACATACGGCTACGCTCCCACTGCACAACAAACCGTCGCCTCCAACTATGACAACGGTTACACAAATAATGACAGTATGATTGGGACTTATCATCGCTCGTCTTATGCGGTTGACTATCCTCGTCCACCACCGCCGCCGCCGCTCAAGACACCTTCGTGGAGCCCGTATGGACATTCCCTCTCGGCTCGAAGTCCTGCCATAAACCACACAACAATCAGTCGACCCAGCAGCATCACCACATTACCAGTACCGACTTCCAGCGCGCCACAGCTAATCCGAACGAGCACTTTGCAAGCCTCTGGATCTTCAGGAGGAGGGCAGCTTAATCCTTATGCACTCTACTCGACCAAGGCGGTATTGAAGATAAATGGAGATCTCGAGTCGATGGCGTCGGGTTGGTCGCAAGAGGAGTGGGAGAACCGGAGACGGATAGTAATGTTCAATAAGAAACAACAGGGCTCGACGCTCTCGACATCATTTAAGCCGGTTGCGGCTAACGAACGACCACCAAATAGCATCTGCATTAGCTGCATTTATTGGGCTGAGAAGGATGAATGTTACGTAACGAGCGTTGATACCATCTCCTTGCTCGAGCAGCTGGTAGCGGCACCAGGCAGATTCTCGGTGGAGGAGAAGAATCGCATTCGACGCAATCTCGAGGGATTCCGGCCCTTGACGGTCAGCAAGGCTAAGCCCGACAGCGAAGAGTTCTTCAAGGTCATCATGGGATTCCCGGCTCCAAAGCCACGCAACATCGAAAAGGATGTCAAAGTGTTCCCCTGGAAGATTCTGGGTTCTGCTCTCAAGAAGATCATCTCCAAATACGTGAGTTTTTTGGCTCCCCCGTCAGCTTGGTGCATTCAATCTCGCTACATCTCTATATTCTTTTACCTTGTTTGTTGCTCTTGGCTGTTCTCGAGTGGTTTTTTCTTCATTTGGCTTTAGCTTTTACACACGATGGGAGACAACAATAATGGGCACCGCTAATCAAAGATCTAGTCTGCATCTCCATCGTCGACATTACCTCCTGGCCCTGGGCCGACCTTGCTCACACCGGTCAGCAACACCAGCCCAGGTCTCTACGGGCCACCGCACACACCGACAGTATCTGATGGCGGCTACTCTCACCACGACTCACATTCAATGCCGTCGCCACGATCTCTCGCTGGGGCACCGTCAGCATGGGCTGCGTATCCCGGACGTACGATATCCCCAGGGATCAAGTCCCACTCCCCTCAAGGCATCCAGATCCCTAGCCTGCCCACTTCATACAGACATGCAGATACGCGGCCACAACAGCACTTGCCCGCGCCGCCTAGTTATGGCATGGCACAGCGATGGGACCCAACTGCGGTTTCGAGTGGCTATGGCGACGCTTCCACTGCAGCTCCCGCCTACGCGACCAGTCACCAGCATCACCAGAGTCATGTGTATGGAACTGGCCCATACGGTGATGTTAGTCACCGGGAATAGCAACGTGACTGGTGTAGCTAAGGAAGGGATGGGTGGAACACTCGGGGGCCAGTGCTGAGAGTTGGTCAGGGTTGCATGAATACCATGAATACCATCAGTCTGCTGTCAAAACAAAATCAAGATAAACAGTGAACCCGGGGCGCGGAATCTGGGCTCAGGCATCCGTACCATGCATCCTCGCGCGAGCGCCTCCCCCTGCCTCCTATACTATTATAGTGTGAAGGGGGGCAGATATAGGTTCAGCATCTTCAGCCCCTTGCTCTTAAGCGTCAAGAATGAGTGTGTGTGGTTCATGATGGGGAATTATGCAAGAGATTGGAGAATGAAGGGAATTTAGTAAGAGGGCGTATGCCAACTTGCCAACTTGTCAACTTGTTTGAATGCTGGTGATGGAAGAACCTTACTAAATGGGTGGTGTTTTGTATTGTATGTGTGTGTGTGGGGGGAAAAGGGGGGGTGAGTCTGGCCAAGGTCAGCTGTTGTGAAATGGACCAATCACGATTCTTGCCGGCGCTCCAACTCGATCGAACGACAACAAATCGACTTAGACCTAACCCTGGATCTCTAGCGGCATCCTAAAACTTCCATTTCAACACTTATGCGGCCATGAGAGCCGCCGCACCCGTGCAGCCGTGATGACTTTGCGGTCCAAGCTCAAGTATCTCGATACCCTCTTGCTATTGCTAGGCATGTTTTAAACCCTTGCAAACTGCCATCCCGTCTTGTTTTCTTTCCGGGTTCAAGGGAAGCCAGGCTTGGGGGCCATGATCGACTCTGCATGGCTAGTCTCTGGTGACTGATTGGTCACAAGCTCGTCGACGTGCAGATACATCCATGTGGGCAGCATGGATGGTGTGGATGGTGTGCAAGTCTACGGTAACTGTATGTCTTCGGGTGCGCGCCGCTGCCGCTGCATCATGCATACCATCTGCGTCATGCCGTTCCTTACCTCGTTGCTTCCTTGCTAAAATACCCTCCTCATCCCATCTTTCCCCCCTTGTCGTCATCGGGAGCCCACCTCTTTGGCGCCTCGAGGCTTTGAAGCTTGAATTTACATACCATTCTCCATGCACCCGACGACCCCCGACGGTTTCACGACAGATGCCTTCTGTCCTAACGCACGCGTGCCTTGGCCGCCCAGATGGTGCAACACATAACCTTGGAATGCATACTCATTTAACTCATCAGCAGACCCCAACAGCATCTTATATGACTTCCAAGGTTATCAACCGGGGCAGCGGGGCGTTGAATTTCTGTCTGATACTTCCTTACAGCCTGGCTGTGGACTTCATTGGAAGTAGAACCTGGCGACCACTTACAACCCCAGTCTTCACCGAGCCTAGACGTCTGCTGATACCTTTCAGCTTATCTACTTGGGCAACTAGGAGTTTCTCGTTTGGAACTCGTTTTTGTGCGCTTGAACGGCTTCCGAATTCCCACCCCCTGCAATACTATAGTCAGGAGTCTGAACCCTAGGGCTCAGGGCGTTCAACGACTTTCTACTTTCGCCCTTTACCTTGGTTGTCTACGGTACTCCCTGGTTGTCCTGCCTGTCGGTTCCCCGCCATCTTTAACCGCTTCGTTTATTCGATTTACGTGGATCGAGGCCTCTGCCCACGCCTCGCCCTTTTATCAATCTGGCATCTCCAGTCCCATGCATTAACACTCGCTATCTTTCTTTTCCCTTTTCTTACATTATTGTAATACCTCTGCTTTTAAAACTAGGTCGCTTTCAAGGGGCCTTCATCCCCAAGGTGAGAGTTTTGGACGGTTCTAGGGAGTTTACAGGGCTAGATGGTTCTAGACGGATACGGATAGGGGGAATACGGGCATAGGGAACTAAGGAGCATAGTACGGCTGCTCATGAAGATCGAACTGGTTGGGTTATTTTTCCTTTTTAGAGCGTTTTATACCCTGTTTGTTTCTCATATCATGTAACCTTAGTTCGCTATTTTGTTCTTTTCGCTGTTTGCTTTGCTAGACCAATACTTTGAAGCCACATATGCATTTTGTTTGTTTTTTTCCCTACGAATCGGTGTATCTTGGAAACGAGGTTGGAACACGAAGGTTTTTAGATGGGACAGAATGGCATAGGCTATCATTTGATAATATGGATCGCATCTAGGGCGCATATGGGTAAAGGGGGCAATGGAGAAGAAGGTTGATATGGCTATGGGAAACAGGTCATCTTTATTCGAGCTTACACGGTGAGGATGGAGTCCTCGGAAATAGTTTAGGTACTTATAACTTACCTGCTCCATTGTCTTCGTCTTAAATGCTTAGGAACCTGGGTAATGATAACACACGGTGGTGTCGTCATCCATCTTCAGATAGTAGCTACAGGATAGTTTGATAAATTGACTTTTATGACATTCATCAACGAACTCACATATTCGTCGTACGGAGGAGAGCCGCATCTTCCTCTCCTTCTCCCCTTCCCTCTTATAGCTTCAGGCCCTCCATAATATCTGTCAGAGTCTGCCACCTCGAATCTCCCTCCCAAGACTCCTTAGCCTTTCCCATAATGCTCCTCACGGCGCTTCTCGCTTTACCCTTCCATCTGGTACCAATGTTATCTACTCGTGACCCGTAGTTTTCATATGCTGCAACCAGCTCCGACGTTCTTTGGACAACAGCGTCCCAAGCATCTGAGTCAGTCAACCAGTTCCCCTGTTGGCCTTGGCCACCACTAGATGCGGAAAGAGAGCTCCCGACCCCGCCAACAGCCGTTCTCCATGCTTTCTCGGCCGCGTCTAGGGCCCCCGCCCAGTCTCTCCTCCATGCGCGAAGACGGGACAACAGAGCCCAGCATTCTGAATTCGTTGTTATGAGGGGCACGATATCATTTTCGAAGAGCATGACAATTTTGTTTTCGATGGTGCCTCTTGCGGGTACGTAGATTTCTGCCTCTTCTTCGCCGCTGCTGGGCACTGGTGTCTTAGTTGCTTCCCGAACTAGGAGCGTAAGGATGTCGAGATCTAATGCCTCTTCCGTATTGCGGATACGGATTACATTTCTCACCCCAAGAACTACGTCATCCAAATCGGGATTTGGCGTTAAGCTGGCGGCCAGAGTGATAACGTTATCCCAAATTCTCCAGTTGGAGTCCGCGAGCGTGGCTCCGCGTTTGAAGGCCGCTAGAGACTCTTGTAATAGGTTATGGGTAGACTTCCCAAATTCGGCGGCTCGCTTCGTGCTCGCCATATCGTCCGGGCTGGCTGATTCGTCATTTTTTACTTTATCTCGTTGGTGCTTTTTCTCCGAGACAATCCGGCGATACCAGCTTAAAAGCGCTGTTCCAAGGTTACTCCAAGTTCGTGCATCTTCGCCCCCAGAAATGTTATTTGCTGTCGACATGGCCCTCTGGTATGCCTCAGCTGCATCGGGGAAGTTTCCGAGACGCAGCTCAATGTCGCCGAGTCTGCTCCACATCTCTGGACTTAATCTATTCACCCCAATGGCGAGTAGGTATGCGTCTCGGGCTTCTTTCCATTCCTGTTTTCGAAGGTGGAGCTCACCGAGTGACCTTTGGGCCCTCGCAAAGCGTCGATTAGAGATTTCCCATGCACGTTGATAATGCTGAGGATCGTTCTCGATATCCCCTAGTATGCAGAATAGCCGGGGGGCATTGGGCGGTGGCGGCGAGCGTTCTGGGCCATAGAAATCGGACACTTTCAAAGATGATATGTCAACCTCAGCATCATCTAGATTATTGTCATCGCTTAGCTGCGTAGGATCATTAACATCAGAAGTGCGTCGGAATAACCTCCATCGCAAGACAGCCCTAGCTTTCTCTTCGCCCCCGCTTCCTCTACCATCTTGATCCTCCGTTGCTGCGCTACTTGCTAGGCAGAGTGCAACTTCTGCCCAAAGACGCAATCGTTTGAATATCTCCAGGGCTGAGACAAGAGATCCAACAGTAGTCCAAGCGAAAGCGAGTTCGGACTCTAGGTGCCAACGTGGAGGTGAGGATAACGCATTCACGTACTGAAGCCTCTCTTGAGGAGATGCTGACTCGGTGAGTTTAGGAGCAGGGAGGAACGATGTTGGCTTTTGAAGGTCGGTTGAACGATCTCGTTGATTATCAGGGGTTACTTGGATGGTGGGAATATTTGATTGGGCTCTTGACTCATTTTGATCGCCTCGAGAATCTCCGGTGGAACTAAGTGACTCTTGCGTGTCTACGATGATTTGGTCTACCAGGGCTTGCATCTGTAGCACGGCACGCTCGACCGTTCGACTTCGATTTAGCTCAATCCGCGATCTTACTAGGAGAGCTTGTGTATATATTTGCCAATTGGTCGATTTATCCTCAATTACCCGTTGAGCAAACGGCAGGATTTCTTCGGAGGTTAATGAATCGGCAGGCGAAAATGTATCTCTTATGATGGCCTCTGTTAGAAGTATGATGTGATCTTCCGGACGGAGTTGCGGCTGATCATCCGGCTTGATGTCTTGTAACTCGGCGGGAAGATGCGACGTTGGCTTATCGGCATCGTTGTTTTCGAATTCTATATTCTCTAACAAGGTGTCGTCGTTTAACGGAAGGGCGACTGGTGTCACACCAGTGACGTGCTGTCCGTTGGATGGGACGGGAGACAACGCATGGCTCTTAGCAAGCACTACAAGCTGGCTAACGTTCTTCTCCTGAAACCTTGTGCGCTTGCCTAAAGCACCAGAAAGTGTATAAGAGAAGCCGCTGATTTCTGTAGCCGATTGTAGAGCCTGCCGCGCCTTTGCCTCATTCCCAAGTAGGATGTGGCAAGCTGCCTCCTCCAGACGAAATTGGATGCGCGATTCCCGCGGCCATTGAAACTGTTCGACGTCTTGAACTGAACCGACCGGCCCAGCTATAGAAACCTCAGCTTCTAGCAGGCTCTTTTCAATGAGTTCCTGCAGGGTGGGTACATCCGTCCAGCGACCAGCTTTGGTGAACAGGGACCCGGCGCTTAGTGAAGGTTGAGCGATGAGTTTGTAATGCCAGAGATGAATCCTTAGCCGCGTCCAGGAGAGGTGTAGCGAGGGTGACTGGCGTGGATCTGACCATATTTCGGGCAGCTCAGTGGGTAATACGATGCCCGATGTGAAGATGAAGCGCGAGAAGCAGAAGAGCTCAATATGAGGTATGTAAGGATATGGGGAGACGCCATCTACATCGAGCGACCTGAGGCAAAGCCTCCTGAATGATATTATTGGCGCCTCTGTAACGGTCTTGTTCGATTCGCCTGAAGATGTCACTTGGACGAATTCGGAGAGAAAAAGATCCTCAACTGCACTGAAGCCTTCGGGTACTGGGCCTGTGACGTTTGCCTGTAAGAAAGCACCCAGGGAAGCTAAACCCAGGCGTATTGCCCTTGTAACCTGGCTGGATTCATCAACCGTGTTCGTCTGGTCGGTTCGCTTCTCAGGCGAATGTGCTATCAGATGCCGGATAAATTGAGCTACTATGCGATGCGATAGATCGTCATGAAAGGCATCAAGGTATGAAGAATTCTCAAAAGAATTCTCAATCGATATGAGTTGAGCAGGTGAAAAATTGACTTCGGCCATATTGAACTTATTATGTTATGTTCAGATGTTTTTATTTTCTTTAGAGAGTCATGGCCTAGCTGCCTAGGCAATATAGTAATAGAAACTTGTGGGCTTGATTTGTAAGATACCTGATAAAGTTATACAACCGACTTTCGTGCTCTTAGCCCATTCTGGATAACCTCAAGCATCTAGTTCCCATGAGTTTCAAAGTGAAGGAAAGACATACATGTACGCAGTAGTCGACATTGTTGGATATTTCACATAAGTGAAGGCATAATTGCTTCAAACGCTAATGGTGGGGGAGGGGCAATATCGAGTTTTTTTTTTCTTTCCAGAACCCCCGTCGTGCTCAACTTTTCTGACGTTATGTGGTCCGTGCGAATACTTAGGTACCTAGCTAAAGAGTGGAACTTGGCACCTTACCTAATACTAATTTGATACTAATTTGATACTAATTTGATCCGTGTTGTCGACATCCATGAATTGGATATGACATATACTGATTATGGCTTTACCTTTCTCAGTACCTGCCTACTTACCTTAGCTACATACCTACATGTAGGTAGTAGGTAATTTTATGACAGTCACCTAAATAGCATTAGAAAATGTAGAAGTAGTTATAGCTTAGGCCATTCCTTTTCACAGAGGTGGCTCTGCATAGAGATCATTCATCACCTTGGTGACTGTGTTTTTCGTATTGTATTTTCTTGCGTCTGGGAAGCCGCGTAGACTCATCCCCCATCCCTATGATTTTTTCTTTTTTTCCTTTTCCGTTATACCTACATTGAATTGCTGACTGATAATCATTCACTTCATCTACTTCGTCTCCTATTGAGGCTCCTTCATTTCTTTCCCTTCTTACGTCCGGGGACTACCTTGAAGCCGGCACCTTGAATCGAGTTGGGGTCATTATTAGAATCCTTATGGCTGCTCTTCTTAGCCACCTCGTTCCAACCGCCTGCCGTACTAGATTGTATATCCGCCGACGGGCTCTTGGCAGGTTGCTTCTCCACTACTCCTCTATCGGCTAGCTTTTTGCGGCGAATAAACTCCTCAGCGAAGTGACGTCCATCCATCGTTTTGGAGTTGGCGTAGATCGCATCCGAGATGAGATCCCCCACTAGCGGAAATCCTATAAGCGTATTGGCAAAGGCTTCGACTGTCGAGGTTCGTTTGTTAGCAGCATGTTCTCATTTACGTGGCTATGTTATTCCCAACTTACTGTCCGTAACACCAGTGATTCCTTTCGCCAATTGACCGTGGAGCCACTTGGTGAATTCTTCCATTGCTTCTGTATGGGCGGGTCCGCTTGTCGAATTCGCAGGCTTAGCGGCGGGCCGTGATGGCGGAGCGGCGACCGCAGACATTGGTTTGGCAGCACTCGCAGGCCGTGCTTGTGAAGAAGGCCCTGTTGGCGCTTTGACTTTGCCGCCAGCCCCAACGGTAGCCCATCCAGAAGTGTTGACGGCGGGCGCTTGGCTAGGCGTGGGTACGGCGTTGGGCTTGCTAGCAAGATCAGCGTACCGCTTCCCAGCACTGGACGCAAGCCCGGCTTGCGAGGCCATCTCCTTTGCTTTCTGCTTACGAGCCTCTTCCTCGCGCTGGATTTCGGCAAGCGTCTTCTTCTTGTCAGCAGCTTGTGCCTGAGTGGTTGGACCTGATGCTGGAGCCTTTCCGGGAGCTGGCTTCGCCCATGGACTGCTGGTTACCCCGTGATTGACGGGCGATGCAGTTCCCCAAGTACTGGTCGTAGGTAGGCCAGGAGCCGCAGCCGCAGCCTTCTCACGTTCTCGAGCTGCCTCCTGCTCAAGCATGGCACGCCTAGCAAGAGCTGCGGCTTCTTCGGCCTTGGCAGCCTTTAGAGCTTCTGCCTGCTGAATTTCTTTAAGGCTGGGTCCTTTGTGTGTCTCAATCCCACCGTCCTTAGCCCACGGGGCAAGCGGTGGTGGTTGGGCGGCGGCAGATGAGGGTGCATTGTCGGGTGTGCCAGATCGAGAGCTCGTAGCGTATTGCTCTGGTAGGTTTGATTTGACACGTTGAGGGGCAGGGGCAGGGAGAGGTGTCCCAGACGGTGGCGGCGGGAAAGGCATCGGGAGCCCGCTAACTTTTGCTGCAGCAGCTGCTGCTTGCGCCTGCTGGTACTGTTTGGTCAAAGAAGTCGACTGATCTCCTCCAATTTGGCGTCGGCTGGTCTCTGCATTTGGAGATTCTTTAGGAGACGATTGGGATTCGTCGGCCTGTGCGGGAGGGCTCATCTTTCGGGCCTGTTCGTTTGTCATTTCATGAAGAGGCGAAGCTTGACGTTCCATCATTTCGGCGTCGTGTTGCGCCCTGAGCTTTTCGAATTCTTGTAATCGTCCCCGGAAACCCTCAGCATCTTCGGCAAGTTCACTGGACTCTGGAAGATGACTACGAACACCCCCATCTGAAGGCGGCGCGCCAATAGGTTGTGGTGGGAGGTTACCGCCTATCGCTCCCGCGCCATGGAGGCCAGCCAACATCTGGCGTTCTGGTCCTGACAGACGAGCGAGCTCCTCTTCTCTGAACATTTCTAGCCCCTGTCCAGAACTACCTTGTACGGCGGTTTGATGTGTAGCTGGCGCGTCGAAAAAAGAGCTCGCAGATCCGATGGCGCCGATGGGAGCTTGTGGTGGCATTGTGATGGGCGATGTAATACTACCAAAACTCGGTTGGCTCTGTAAGCTATGAGCGCTTGAATGATGATGCAACCCCGGCACACCCGAAATAGGTACCCTTCCCATCGACTGCTGGGTAGCGTAGAATTCTCTATGTCGGGCCATGAGATATTGCTCCTCCTGCTTGCGCCTCTCGAGATTATTCTGCTCTTCCGCTGTTAAGGTCCTACCGAAACTAGGAAAGGCATTAACGAGAGGTGGCTGGATGACCCCGCCAGAGTTGGAAAAGGGTCCAGTCTGGGACGGTGGACCGTGAGGTATCCCGATCTGGGGAACTAAGAAGGGCTCGCGGGAGTTGCCAATGCGCCTAATTAATTGGCCTAACGGCTCAAAATCCGAGTCTTCAAGCTTCTTAACCCGTAAGTCTGGCGTGAAGAAGTTGGCCTTATACCAGTCATTCATCTCCAGTCCAGTAAATGGGCCTTGCTGATGACCTTGAGGGTCGAGATACACCCATCTCATTCGATCAGGCATGACCATCGTACGCGACTGAACGGAAGGGGGGTCAGATGCTTGGCTGGCGGCGTAGGACGGTGCATTGCTAGTAGCTGTAAACGCCTGAGTGTGAGGAGCAGTTGAGATGCTGCCATGAAGGGTTTCCGAACTTCCCGGTGTCCGACTCGACTCGGCTTGGGCAAACATCTCGGCGAAAATTCCCCTGCCCGTCCGCATAGGGCTACCGGTTTCGCGACCATGCTCACCGGGAGCAGTACGGCCAATAGCACCTAGCGGGTTCGGCTGGCGAAGATCCGGCATCGAATCGCTCAGGTTTTCGTTGTCCTGAGATTGCATTTGCGCCTGCATGGCTGGAGGGAACAACGAGCCGAGCTTGCTGGCGCGGCCAAACGATCCAGAGCCGCCGAAGCCTCCTGCGCTTGCAGGACCAAAAACACCACCGAGGTTACCGAGGCCAGGAGACTGAAGCTCGCCAACGGGACCGAACAACGAGCCACCGAAACTAGAGAAAGGGGCGCGCTCGCGATCTGGAGTGCCCGAAGATGGCCAACCAGTCAGATTGGTCAGTCCCGGGTACGCCTTTGCGCCAACGCTTGATGTCTGACTACGGTCGCTGCCATCAAACGCTGCGTGACCAAATGTGCGCGGTAAGCCCCCACCGTAGCCAGATATATGGTCAGATACACCGGTCGAGCCATGCTGTCTGTCTCCGATGTCCTCGTGCTCACCGCGCTCACCTGGGGGGCTTCGATAGGGGTTTGTTTCTGAAGGACTTAAAGGAGTATGTTCATGTTCGGGATGCCCCCCTAAGTTGAGGCTGGACATTCCAAAATCTCCGGTAGAACCTTTCACGGGAGTATCATACGCTGACGTATGGAGAGGCGGATGAGATAGTGGGGGAGGACTCGTGTCTTGAGCACCTCCTAGAACAGCACTACCCGAGACACTATCTTCACCGAAGGGATCAGTATCGGTACGCTGCCGAGGGCGCCAAGAACGGCTTGGATCCGGCACAGCACCCTCATTCGACTTCGCCGCAATGCTATCAGAGCTCTCTTTGGGAATCAGATGCGCCAAGCGGCTTTCGCCACGTGGGTTCCCAGAGCGCTTCTCTCCGATTGTCGTGCCCGGAAGTGCGAAATTACCAAAGCTACCTATGCCTGGCAAAGCGGTCGCTGCTGACGTTTGCCAGGGAGAGGCTCCCGCAAAACCCGAGCCGCCCGGAGTCGTGTTATTGCGCATTAAGCCACCAAAGGGCAGAGACTTGGTAGAGGCCTCGCGCGCACCCGTATCCTCTTCGGTTTCCTCGAAAGTTGAGTCTTTTGATTCCGTGTTCTTTCGATTAAACCAGTATGATGGATCGTCTCGAGGCGGCCGCGTTGCGGATGCCGGTGAGGTTAAACCACCACCACCAGAATACGGATTAGTGTCGGTTGTCTCACGTCGTCTTGTCCCAGGTCTCGAAGTAGCAGAGGGCGAAGTGAGTCCGAAGGTGTTGGATGTCCCATGTGAGAGTGAAGTTTTTCGGCCGTTTATTCCCCCGCCAGAATGATTGCCATCTTTATTCTGGGCCGGCGGCTTTATAGCAGAATTAACATCCGAGGCGAACAACTAATTAAGGGTGTTAGCCCACGAGAAAATTCATATCAACGTTTAACAACTTAGGCCAATACTTCGAAATGGGTACTCACCTCTTTCTCCTCTGGGCTCATCTCCTGCAGTCCGACAGCCTTGGTCGACCCCGGTGTATCCCAACAAATATCTGGCTCTTGAGGAGCGACGTGGGAATCACCGGTCTTTCCCCAACCCCTAGATGTAGTGCCATTAGCATGGCCCGGATTCCATCCAGGAAGGAACAAAGCGGAAACATCAGGTCGTTGGGAACTGGACTCGTAGGTGGCGCTAAAAATAGAGAGGAGTTGATCTCTTGAATATCTGAGAGTTCCCGAAGTCTCGACATTGGTGGAGCCGACAGGCATAGCGGATATGACAGCCGGATCAGTAGAGGCCGGCTGAGCGACATCCGAGCCCTGCATCTGGTTCAATGATTGACTAGAAGGAGTAGTTGACGTTCGACGGAAAGTGAGAGTGCCGCCGTTAGCTGATCGTCCTGGACGAGACCTAGAGAGGGGGGGCAAAAGCAAGAAGTGTCAGCTTGCCGGTACAACCAACCAATGCATTCATTTTTTTTATTAGTCGGGGGCGGTTACATACCATTCTCCGCTGGTGTTCCCTCGACCGTCGTTTCTAGCGCCCGGTCTCGTGTCGCGGCTCGGGTTCTGTCCGGCAGCGGCTGAGGCGAAACTCGAAGGGAGATTTGACGGCATTGTCACTGATTCGAGAGGCTGTAACCTTTATGCAAGAAATACGGCCTATGCTAATAATGCGGAATGGGGGGCGTCTGCAGTTTCGGAAATGGAGGCACTCAGGCAGGCGGGGGATTCGAACTTATTCTTGTCTGGCGTCGAGGTCAGCGTCGCTGTGAAGGATGAATGGTAAGGTACCCGAGGGCTTGTGCATACGTAAAGGTGAACGCGAACGTGAAGGCTCGGGAAATAGTGACGGCTGTCAAACGAAGTATATGTTGCATGGAATGCTTCGTAGGGTCGCGCGTAACAATAGCGAATCGGCTTCGTAAAGCTATCTTGTGATATGGATAGAAGTCTGTTGTGTTGCTGTGGCAAGATGCGGTGGGCTAGGGGGGGCGTGTCGAATTATCTCGGTGGTGACGAACTTTTGAAATTCCTATTTTTTTCCTACTTGTTGAAATTTCAAGGTGGATGGGTTAGAGTTTCCTGAAGCAGCTGGAAATGGGTGAAGCGACCCACATACCAGCCGTCCACACTTGTGAGATACATCCTTGTACATACCTAGGTATGTACATAACTCCGCTTAAGGTAAACGCTAAGGTATTGAGGTAAGTATTTGATGTTGAGTCACAGAGATCCCACTTCACATTGATCATAAATGTTACTAGTCGCAGATGTAGGCTGAGTTAGGTAATAAGTACATACCGTAATAACGAAATCAGCCACGCAAGCCTCAGGAAACTTTCAATGTTCACCAACATGAAGCCCTAGAGGCAATTCTAATGGATACTAGTAGGTAGGTACATCTCACTCAACCTTTCATGTTAGAAGGAAAAGCAAAAACCACCTGCAGTGAACGAAGATTCAACTTGCTCAGCTTATAGGTACCCCAGCGATTGGTGAACCGAAATACCTTATGTACATACATGTAGTGCATGTGGTTGCTAATTCTAGGTACTTGACAACTACTTCAGTCAGCAAAATGAGGTATATACTAGCTTGATGACATCCATGGATATTGACTTTAATTGATGTTGTTAAGCCACACGTTACTAAAAGAAATATACATTTACATGTATTTCAAATCGGTAAAGATAAACCATTGATTGTGATTCATGAATATATTAGAGGTATGTATATGATATATATCGTACCCGCTTGTAGAGGTAATATAATTAATTCTATGTATAGCTCATGATACGCGAGACCTCTTGTCTACCTACATACATATATGTAAATATATCCTTACATACATAGGATTGATATGTATGTAGGTATGTACTTGTGAAACTTCCTCCTTCGAGATATATCCTTAACTCCAGTTATCGTATAATTAGGCCTCACATACCCAAATGTGGCCAGTTCCGTTGCTTAAAAGTCCCACTGCTTGCACCAATGCTTCATCAATTCAGGTGTCACTGCTTTGGCGGACTTCATAGTCGGGCTACGTTGTGTTGTATGCTTCGTTTCACAAACAACTGGCTTTTGGCCTGCCTTGTAGGCATCCGACATTCCTCGATAGGAGTCAATTAATTTGATACCTGGGTTCTTCTCCAGGGATTGAATGTGATCGTCTTGGCTCTTCTCTAGTCGGTCAACCCAGTCCCCAAAGTCAATCAGTTCTGGAATCCGGTCTTTTCCGTAGAATTCTTGGACAGCTGGCGCAAGCTCGCCCCACGTCGTAGCATAGGGATTAACACCATGGTAGTAGCCACTGATGTCGTTGGGGGCGACTTTCTGAGACACGCCAGCAAGTTCAAGGATCAGATTCGCAATACCCTCGGCAGGCGTCCAGTCAACACGGTCCATCACCCCAAGGTGACTTGGGAGCACTCCGAGATGCAAGCTGCTGGCAATAATTGAGGGAAGCCACTCATGTTTATTCCAGCAACCTGCTTCTACCTCGGGTCCTGCGATTTGCCCGACACGGATTATCGCAGCTGGAAAGTCACCCGCTTTAGCAACATCTTCCAGAATGAGACTGCCTACCATTTTGCTCTGGCCATAGCCGCCTCCAGCGAGTCTAAAGTCTTCGAGCCTGGCCTCTGGGACCGGCCCGTTGTCACTGTTCCAGTGGTCTACAGTCCCTATCGAGGAGATAAAGACAACGGCCACGCGCTTGGCTGAGTTGGTAGCGAAATCGGCAATATTTCGAACGCTTCGAATATGGGGCTCGAACGATTCAACAGGCATGTTAAAGTTGACTGGCCACGCGTTATGGATCACTCGGTCCGCGTCATTCAGTAGTCGGTTATAAACTTTACTGGAAAGACCAAAGTCTGAGCGCGACATGTCGGCGTGCAGGAACTCGGTCTTGAATGCGAATTCGGCACTGAGACCTCGGCTTTTGACAGATTGTGCCTGCCGTTTCGCACCGCCGTCCTCCGCTCTATTTAAACATATGATTTTCTTCACAGCCGGATTCTTGACCATGAGATCGAGCATATAGGATCCTAGCATGCCGGTAGATCCAGTGAGAAGGACGGTCTGACCTTGGTCCAACGAATCGGGCCTCCCTTGCCTTTTTATAGAGAGATGGTTCGTATACTTCTTCCAAAGGGACTTCATAGCTTGGATCTCATGATCCCCTGTGCTGTCATGATTATAGTTGGCCTCTTCTTTCAAAACAGAGTAGATAAATCGCGCGAGCTTTTGCGGCGTCGGGTTTCCATAGATAGCACGAGTAGCCAGCGTCGTCGTGTCTACATAGTACCCGGCAGCCTCTGCCGCACCACGAAGCAGTCGGGAGGCATTAATGACTAGTAATGAGTCAATGCCGGCTGAGAAGAAGTCGGTATCTGGTTCAAGCTTCCCCTTGAATCCCAATCTAGCCTCGAAGACGGCTTTGATGAAGTCTATCAGCGTGGCTTCGGAGCTTGCATCCATTTTGGGCGCAGAAGCACCAAAAAGTTGGTCTACTTCTTCGTACAGCCTATCAATCTCGTATTTGTACGCTTTTAGTGTGCTAGCTCGCTGAACAGTACCCTTGCCAGCACGATGGAATGGCTTTTCTGGATTAGCTAACGCCATGAACTGACGTGCTATCTGTCCATGTGCGACAGTTTCCTCATTCGCCTTGACAACATACGGCCAGACTCTATCGAGGAGCATCTCCGCCTCTTCGTCTGTTTTAGGGCTCTTCAGTGGTTCGACAAGCAGCCCAGCTTGTAAGCGATCAGAACCAACGACGAGGGCGCCTTTGACTTCAGGGTGACCAACGACAATCTCTTCTATGGTCACTGGGTTTAACTTTTCTCCAGTGGAAAACACAATGATGTTGTCAGACCGTCCATAATAACTCCAGTGATCGGGGAGGGTTGGATGGGGTTTGTACATATCTTTTGTGTCGTATTCGTCGATCTCCGGAAAGGTGTAGAAAATGCCCTGCAAACCAGGATGCTTGCCTTTGCGAACCATGACCAAGTGATACGCTTCTACAGGGCCTTCAACCTTACGCCAGTCCGCTCCAATTACGTCCGAATTTAAGATGAAGTACTGCCATAGCTCGTAGTTCGACTGGAAGTACATCGGGAATATAGTGAATCTAATAGCCGTTAGATATTTTGGGAGGTAGACAAAGCCGCAGGCTTCCAACAACTTACTCTGTAGCACCGATCACATTGACAAGTTTCACACCATTCCTCACTAGTCTGTCACCGGCCTCTCTGTTGAGGTTTCCTATAGGAATTAGTTGCTTGATATTACAGGTAGCATTTGGGTCATATAGGCCACCAACCTCCACCAAACAAGACGAGATTAAGCTTCGCCAATGGTCGAATATACTCATCGTTATGGCTCATTTCTTCCAGCATCGCCGGGGGGAGCATGATTCCCTCGACATCTGCATTATCAAGAGATTGAAGGATTAATTCGATAGACAAAGGACGGTCACCGATTCCCAAGGCGATTGGAGTGTTCCAGAATACGGCCGAGAAGACAAAAACAAACACGCCTGCAGCATGGAAAAGAGGCACTGAGACGATTTAGCGTAGCCAAGCGAAATTTTGGAGAATTGACCTACTCGGAAGTAAGTGCCTCTTCGCAGACTCTGCAAATCCTCGCAACCACGGAATATGTCCGCGGAAATTTGGTGTGTCGTGGCACGCATCATTGATGGCCATCAGACCATGGGTGAGGGTAATTGGCTTTGGAAGTCCGGTGCTTCCACTTGTGTGTAGTACCATCATCGGTTCCCATTCAGCTTCCTCGAATGTCTTTTCGTAGGGAAAATGCTCTACATCATAGTCCGGAAACCATTCTTCGACTGGGTCTACCTCGATAGCTTTCATATGACGTTTCTTCAACCAGGGCTGAACCAGGGTCCTCTGTTGCTTAGCGAAGGAAACAATTCGACAGTCCGTCTTATTGAATAAATTTATCTGTCCCTCAAGGGAATTACGGGGAGAAATGAACAGAATCTGGAATTTAGCCAAGTTAGCCCCAAGTTGGCTTGCTATAGGCTATAGAGAGAAGAATACCTTGTAGCCCGCTTTAACAGCGCCCACCAATATCACGACGTAGCGAGCATCATTTGGGCCGATGTACGCTATGGTAGGGAAAGAACCCGGAGACGGCACGCCACAAGTCTCAATAATCCTGTGTGCAATATAATTGATAGCATTCGCATACTCCTTGAATGTAACGGCTTTCCAGCCGTCCTTCGGATTGGACGAGCGGGGGATGGAGAACGCTTCTCGTGCCGGATCTGTCTTTGCAATCTCATCGATTATATTGGGAACCAGCCGTCGTCCATAATTGTCATTACTAGAACCATTCGTCTTCATCTTGAGCGTTTCGGCCATCATTGAGATCATCCGTTAGGTACCTAATTTGTCAGCTCAACTCCACGAAGCTCTATGTCATGAGAAATATAGGTACGGATACAATTATGGCCCGTTTCTGGTTACAATATTTTTAGGATATCAAGTACTTAGACAAACAAGTAGGAACAATGAGGTAAATTAGCGAAACGCCCATGCTATTATAGTCAGGTAAAATACCCACCACGTCTTCGGCTCAAGTTACTGCTCCTTCGGCCGACATATCGTTCCTACGGGCCAACTACTACGTGACTACGGGAAAGTATGATGCGTTCCTACTGGAGTGTGAATGCAACAGTAAGCCAAGATTGCCGTGGCCGCATGCAAGGAGGTACCGAAACAATCCTGGGGCTAGTAATAGATATTCAGGAATAATAAGAGATACTATGACGAAGGTTAGGGCCGAATCTCGGGGATCCCAAGCGAAGATCCCATATCAAGGCCCGAGTAACATATGTGCTTCGTAATTATGTCGAAGCGGTATGGTATAGCATCAGTTTATATTCATGAGGACTCTTTGATTTGTATAAAATTGTATAAAAGCGAGCCGGAGTAGCTTCGTTCAGACATCAATTACCCATCCCAGATAGGTGGTTCGATTTCCAGAAGCGCTTAAGGTCGGTTTCAAGTTAGGTATTAATTCGATATCCATACCGAGTCCCTCGTATACACTAAGTTACGAGCGAGCGAATGCCCGGTGGCAGAACTTACGTGAGTGCTAGAGGCTCATGTGATCGTGACCGGTGGCCACGTATCTAGCATTAGGGTACCAAACTATTTCTTATGCTATTCCCGTCGCGACATAACCCTTGGTTTGGAACTTGGGACTATACTGGTGTCGTAAGAGTTATTTTATCTACTACCTAGGTACCTAATAATGTATCGTCCTCCGGGGTGCGGAATTGGTGACGAGAACCCACTTACCTATTAAAGCGGCAATGTAACCAACCCTTATAGTTCAAAACGCCCTGGATGTCATTGGGACGCCTTACGCATCTCTGGTTCTGTGTATCATACTATAATAGGGCTCCGTGTAGCGTTAAGCGGCTAGGTAATTGGTTCAAAATCTAGCCAGCCATACAGGTGCGGTTTATTTCCGTTGTTGAAGTTGATGTGATTATGATGTACTATACAACGTTGTTGGCATAATTCGACTGACGACGGCATCGCAGAATGTGTCCTTACCTAGGTAGGTATATGGATATCATATTAATGTTTATTGGGGACGAATTCCTTCTCCCCTTTTTTAATCCTTATCCCCGAGGCGTACCTTACAGAATGCAATGAAGAGCCAAAACACCGTTTGATATCCCCGAGTTTTAGAAGCCCACATTAACGGGGAAAGTGGAGAGACACGCCTTAGCTTCATAGGGGCTTCGGTAGAAACTGCCGCGCCTTAAGACCCGTTCATTTTTAATTGGGTCTGAAAAAGGCTTAGGTGAATATTGTTGAAGTTTCCAGTCGAGCCGCAGCAGTACTTGTTCACACCAACAACAGCCCTGCCTCGTTGAGAAGCCAGTCAGAGCAGATCGAGTCCCGCTAAAATACCGATCTACGGTATTAAACACTTATCAAGTGCATTTAAATTCCAACGTAAGCAGCGTAAGATAAACCTCTTCCATGTGAGCATAGGTAGTTTCTCGGTGTTTTCAAGGATACACTCGGTCTTCACAAGGGTACGGCCGGATATTCTAAAAGTAAGCTCGGGCATTTATTTCCACATTGGGTGATTAGTCAGATTTAGTATTTGAACGTATAAGCCAATTGAACGTTGTAATCGATCTACAACTCTCCTCTTAGCTTGATGAAACAACCTATTAGAAAGAGCAACTACGACTCGACTTATATCTATCGATGGGAAAATAAGAATATCATCCGTAGCTACTATTAATTTTATGGGTGTGCCAATCGTAAATCAGTAAGAATTATTTCTTAATTGTTTAATATCTCAGACTAGAAAATGTGGCATTGAAATGATGAGAAATTCAAGACATAGCAAGCTTTCAAATAATATGTAAAAAACTAAGTTAGTACCTAGGTAGGTATAATTGTGTACGTTAGAGATCTTAGAGCTCATGACATTAAGTGAAGTCTTTTCGGCTTTGATCATAACAATATTAGTTTGACAAGTAGGTCCATCGTTTATCATAGAGCAAAACTTAAGATTCGTTAATATTAAGATTGAGTCCTAGCTTGAGAATGGAGTATTAATTGTAAACTATTGATATGGCGTAGAATTTGGTGTGTTCTGACAAGCAATATGCCACCGTCGGTATTCTAGAGTGACGCCACCATCGAGCACAATTAAGCCGGGGCTAATTCCCCGGGGATAAGTTATATCATTTCAAGTAAAAACAAGTATTTTGAAGGAATAAAGCAATGGTAGCTATGGCCCACCACTTGCCAATCAACAGAATTCATGGGTAATTTGCGGCGAAATGTACTTAACTTCTCCCCTAGATAGAACCTTGACACCGTGGGTACAGCAAAAACGTCGCTGTCGATCGACGTCCCTGAGTAGAGTGACCCTCGTCTAGTGACTGCGATAGTCGGCTTTGATAACAATGTGTCTCGACAGGCTCATGTATTTATGCTTCCGTCGGGTAAAAAGCCCTGGAAGTAAGTGGCAAAACTCAACATTTGGTCAAGTACAGCGCCAACGGCTTTGTACCGGTATTTCTCCAATGTCGCCGACATATCATGGCGCATGGAGAGAAGCGAGTTCATGAACACGAATGGCAATCCCGTGCCTTTAGAACGAGCACATACAATATTCAGGCGTACACGGTAGAACTTGTAAGAAGTGTTTGGAGGGAATTACTCAAGGGCGAGCCTATAACTTGTGACGTTTAGCTGCTGGGTATCAATATAACCAATGCTGCCGTCAAGTCAAATGTTAGAGTCAGAATCACGATAACACAGCCATATGGAATGTAAATTTCATCCTAGGCACCTACTCGGCCTAAGTGAAGGAATGTAGGGCGCGTGGCGTAGCCTCGGTCCTAACGCGTATAGTCAACTAGAAATAGATAAAAAGCAATATGATTCACATAGAGAAAGAAATAATGTGAAAAGAATCATTGATTTTGAGGGTCTATGCAATGGAAGAATACTAAATACAACTCGACTCCAAGAAACCACGAGGAGAGACCTTTGGATGTCATAATCGCCACTCTGCAACTCCCAAACGCGTAGAGCTCACCGGCTAGGACTAATCACATCGAAGACAGGTAAGCTTGCTCATGACTGCTTCTTCTTTCCTTTTTGGAGGTATCTGCTAATAATTAGTCTTCGTCAAAAGATTTCTTGCTCTCCCAATCGCCAAAATGGGATTATGAGACTTACGTTCCAAGGAATCCTTCTATGAGACCGACACCAGCTAGGATTCCGGCACCAACACCGATGTTCTTCCAGCCTAAGCGTCCATGCTCATACAAACCCCAAGCCTTGTAGCCCAAGTATGTGCTGAGGCCGATGACGGCGGTCAAATTGGAGACAACTAAAGCAGTACTGGCGCTGTCACTAAGCTCGCTGAACCACTTGGTGAGAATGTTATCGGCCTTGCGCGCCTTCCCAGCACCCTTCTTCTTCTCAAGGTGAGCCTCGGCACGAGCGCGCTCGGCTTCATCTTCCAGCTCTTGACGGGCGGCCTGTGTTTCGGTCTTGACGTCCTTCTCCATGAAATCGGAGGGTACAGTTCGTACCGAGGGTGTATCGACGTCGACAAGGGACGCGGTGCTTGCTGATTCGGAGGAGATCACCTCAGGAGGTTGAGGAGCTGCGGCCTAGGGAAGAAATGTGTTAGGTAGGTCTTCATTGTCATAAATCTATTCCTTGAAAAGAGCGTGGGAGAGGGGTATATTCTAAAGGATAGATTCTCACCTCTTCAGGCGTCTGCTTAGGGCCAGATGCGGCAGCGGCAGCGTACGACACTACAATATAGGTTTTATGTTAGCTATATACCCGTCTTTATTTTCTTGTTGTGCCTGTACCTGAGTTGTTAGAATAGGCTTCAGGGCAGAGACTTACTCTTGAGTTGGGTTGTTAGTGGTTGTTGGTAAAGGTTAAAGTGTATCTACAGACTCTGTAGAAGACTGGTAGGTTGCAGATTGCAAAACGCAGAATGTTCGCAAGGTCTACTGTTTTTTTTTGCGGTGGTAAATGTGTGGTCAAGTCAGGTGGTGATGGTTTAAAAGAAAGACAATTGCGACATGTGGGAAGAAACCGGAAGACGCTCTATGAACGAATGATCGTGACGATAAGTCGTAGCTACCCGCCCGGTTACATACAATCAAATGACGTATTCGCGGCTCCACCAAGGATTAGCATGCACAAAATCGGGAAAGTTTGGGATTAGGGTTAGATGCATATCTAGATTAGTGTCGATGGGCGGTGTCGATCTAACGGTCTATTGCATATCGGTATCATCCAACTCCGCCTTTCTGGTCCGTCCCGCCTCCGCCCCAACTTGGACAACTTATACTGTTCCGTGCACCTTTTCAAAAACAACATGATCAACATCATTATCACCATTTAAGGCGCAACCCACGGATCACAACATATTTGCTTCGCCCAATCTCTATAAAATCTAGTTACTCGACTCGATCTAGATCTATACAACGTTGTCTACACGTTGAAATTAACATAAACACGCCCTTCCCACGGCTTTAGAGCCGACGGCCTGGCAGTCTTCCCAAGCGTCCCCTCCTCATTATCATCGTTAGATCGCGTACTGATCAGCAGCGTTGCCATATCATTGGCATCGCAGCCCAGGACACTCTTAACATCTACGCAATCTCGAATCTCTTTGGAGAAGTTCAACACTACCACGGCCGTCCTTTTCTTTCTCGCGCTGCTATTTGAAGTAAAGCCATTTATCTGCGCCTGTTCATCCGAGACAGTCAAGTGGCTCTCCTTCACATACGCAAAGATGGCCTCATCTTCAGCTTCCAACAGTCGAAAATCTCCAAAAACAAACAGGTCTTTGTACTGCTTACGTAGTCGCAGGGCCTTCTTGTAGAAGCTCAAGATGGAGTCCGGATCTGCCATCTGTTTCGCCGCGTTTATTTCTTGGTAGTCGTCATGAACTCGCATCCAGGTCTTGATTCCTTCCCCTGTGAACCCGGCATTAGGAGAGTCATCCCATTGGAATGGAATGCGCGAGTGGTCGCGGGCAAGAATGCGTAAGCCATGTATCGTATCTGCAATTCTCTTCGGATCTTTCGATTCCACCGCCTCAGCGTAGAAGTTGAGGCTCTCCACATCTTTGTATTCTTCGGTCTCCCATGCGGCAGGCATATTCGTCATCCCGATTTCTTGGCCCTGGTATAGAAATAACGTTCCTGTCAAGGTGACTTGCCACAAGGCTATAGTTTTCGCACTCGCATGCCATAATTCTGGTGTTGAACAGTCACCAAATCGACTTACGGCTCGTCCGTTATCGTGATTCTCACAGAAGACAGTCGTCCAACCATCCGTCCCTTCGATAAAGGTCTGCCATTTCGTCACGATCGCTTTAAGTTGCGAAAGGGTAAATGGAACGTATATGTACTTGGGTCCAAACATGCCGCCAGTTCCCAAGCGAATCATGGAGAACTCAAACACCATGTCAAGCTCCTTTGCTGCTGCTGACACGTACGGTAGGACTTGGCTTGGGTGTGGCGTATTAGACAGCTCGCCAACAGAGACGGCCCCATAGGGATCCAGCGCTTTCGTCCTCATCTCGCGAATGAACTCATGGATCCGTGGCCCATTGCACCACATTTCCGGGGCCGGTTGAGAAGGCGAGTTCGGGTCCGTAATGGGCGCATCTACGTACTCGGTCCGCTTGCTATATTTGTTGACTGTGTCGATCCTAAACCCATCAACGCCACGTGCAAGCCAGAACCGCATGGTGGTTTCATAGATGGCCTCACGGCATGCTTCTGATTCCCAGTTGAGGTCCGGCTGCTCGGGTGCATACAAATGGAGATAATACTCCTGGGTATGCTCGTCCCAGGTCCAAGTGGAACCAGCAAAATACCCTCGCCAGTTTGTTGGCGGCATCCGTTGCCCCTGTGCGTTATACCGCGCCGGCTTCCAGATGTACCAATCCCGTTTGGCGTTGGTCCTCGACGAACGGGATTCTTTGAACCATTCGTGTTCGATAGAAGTATGGTTCACCACTAAATCTAGAATCAGCTTCATGCCTCTGGTATGGCATGCTTCTATAAGTGCATCAACGTCCTTAACGGTACCGTACGGCGCATATATTTTCTGATAATCCGATACGTCGTAGCCCATGTCGGCTTGTGGGCTCTCGAAAACCGGCGAGAGCCACACTACGTCGACGCCGAGATCCTGGAGATAATCGATCTGAGATATGAGCCCTGGAATGTCTCCCCAGCCGTCCCCATCGGAGTCTTTGAAGCTTGCAGGGTAGACTTGGTAGAAAGTAGCTTCTTTCCACCATGGCTCTTTACCAAAGCGTCCGTTATCATGGTACAGGCCGTTCATGATGCTTTTTCTGTGGGCGTAGTGATCCTAACAGGGGAGAGGAAGATACTGAAGTGATGGGCAAGAATGAGGAACTCAGTTCACGCCAGAAGATGTTGTGCGCATGTGGTCAGCCATGGGACTAAGGACCCTCTTTCGTATATGGATTGAATCCGCATCGTCGGGTCGAAATTTGGCGAGATCGGGCTCAGCTTCCAAGATAGCCGTGTCTTACCGCTGTCGATTGAGACTGATGATCCTCGATAGCAACGTGAGGTTTGTTTGCCAAGAGGATCTAAGGTCGCGTGTCAACACCGACACACCTATTGAGCTCCGCCAAACTCCGCCTTCTCACCTTGTCTCATATAGTAGTCATCCAATTAGAATTCGAGAACTCCGACAGACTGCTCGGTCCACCTTACTTATCGCTTGGGGTTTGATGTTACTTGCGCTAAAGCTCTTGCAGTTTCTCATATTATAGGAATGGAACGATATCCTGAGTTCATCCCCGGCTTGACTAGCTGCACCCCGCATAGGATGAACATGGTTCGCTTCCCCACAAGGAGTTAGGCCGCTTGTTAGCCGGACCTTGATTCCATTCAACGGAGAACTTGAGATCAATTCCCAACCAACAACCCCCCCTTCTTCCTTTCCAAGAGAGGGGATAAATAGCCTCAATGGCGCCTTTACTCACGATGTTTCCAGCCGGCTACATTCACCAAACTTGTTACACTTATGCCTACAGTGTATTCCGTTTAAGAGTAGCCAAAACCTCAACCCCCCTTCAAAATTTATTTGTGAGAGCTATCCCAGATGGCAACGGAAAAGGGGGATGTGTATGACGCCGAAAGAGGTCATGAGCATGTCGATGACATGGACGTGAAGCATGATGCGAAGCTCATTGAAGAGGCTAAGCACGCCACAGATGCTGAGCAGCAGATGACCCTTCTGAAGGCCATCAAGCTCTACCCAAAGGCAATTTCTTGGTCAGTCTTACTTTCGTCGACGCTTATCATGGAAGGCTACGATCTGGCGCTGTTAGGTAGTCTTTATGCGTCACCTGTGTTTAACAAGAAATTCGGCACTTACAACGCGGCCAACGGAAAATGGGCTGTCTCCGCTGCGTGGCAGTCGGGATTATCTAACGGGGCACGCGCCGGAGAGATCTTGGGGCTCATCTTCGCTGGCTGGGTCTCAGATCATTATGGGTATAAGATGACCACAATCGGATCTCTAATCCTAATGATCATGTTTATATTCATATTATTCTTTGCGCCTAATATCGAAGTTCTAGTTGTTGGGGAGGTATTATGTGGTGAGTAGACGTCTCGACAAAGATTGTTGCATTGGTGTTCCCCCAAACTGACAATAGTTATCTACGATAGGTATCCCTTGGGGCGCATTCCAGTCAGTTACTCCTGCATACGCATCCGAGGTCGCTCCCGTAGTGCTTCGGCCTTACTTAACCACCTTTATCAACATGTGCTGGGTTATCGGCCAGTTTTTCGCTGCTGCGGTGAACAAGGGCTCGGTCGGTCGAGCTGATGAATGGGCGTACAAGATCCCATTCGGAGTACAATGGGTCTGGCCAGTGCCGATTCTGGCCGGAGTGGTATTTGCCCCTGAGTGAGTGACCTAAAAACTAGGAGCAAGCAAGACGCAGTGGCTAATTCATAATAGGTCGCCGTGGTGGTATATTAGACATGGAAAGCGAGAGGCAGCCAAGGCATCCCTTTTAAGGCTAACGTCGCACAATGACCCGAGCTTCAACGCAGACGAGACCATCGCCATGATTGAGCATACTAACGAGCTCGAGAAGCGGATGAAGGAAGGTCTCACCTATCGGGACTGCTTCAAGGGGATCGACCTGCGGCGAACGGAGATCGTCGTAGGCATTTGGCTTGTACAGACACTCGGAGGCCAGAATCTCATGGGATACTTCGCTTACTTCCTGTAATACTCTAGCCTGCCTTCATCATTATTATGGCCAGTTGACGGCTTGACATAGATACTAACAACTTGCAGGACTCAAGCCGGAATGGACGCATCCAACTCCTTCTCACTTTCCATGGGACAGTACGCGTTGGGGATGATAGGCACAGCCGGCTCATGGTTCCTCATGTCTCGTGTCGGTCGGCGAACCATCCATTTCAGCGGGATTTGTTCCCAGCTTCTCATTCTTATCATCGTCGGGTCCTTATCATTCTCTGGTACGAACGGCTCCGTGTGGGCGATCGGCGCGATGCTGATTTTGTTTACGTTCGTTTACGACTTCGCCGTTGGACCAGTCACGTACTCGCTAATCTCAGAGCTATCATCAACGCGACTCAAAGCCAAGACCATTGTACTGGCGCGCGCAGGTTACAACGCGAGTAACATCTTCGTCAACGTCATGACAAACTACCAGCTCTCATCTACGGCGTGGAACTGGGGTGCGAAGACGGCATATTTTTGGGCTGGGACCTGTTTACTGTCTGCAATTTGGGTCTTCTTCCGATTACCCGAACCAAAAGGTACGTTTTATTTATCCCATTATGCAATCCATCTTCATAGCAAGCGGACTCCGGCTGACTCCCTTATCCCCACTCACCAGGAAGAACATATGCTGAGTTGGACTTGCTTTTCGAGCGTCGGGTTTCAGCACGCAAGTTCGCTGAGACTAAGATAGACCCGTTCTCGCAACAACTGGGCGATGAAATTCAAAGAGTGTCAACGGAGAGGAAACCGGGGAAAGACTTCGAATGAGCGCGATTATAAACAAAACGATTTGCGGCATCTTCACTACCTAGGTATCTACAGAAGATACATTGTCATCAATACAGTAGAAGACATCCGTATCTTCATCTGTCAACAAGTTTGGTGTTAATCTATTAGTTACAAGACCTAAACGGCCTACGCGTTGGGCCTGCCGCCTTATGCAAAGTGAATCCAGCCAACGCATATCTCACCCTTCTAGTCCAGCTGCCATAGTTGGTAGGGTTTGCTGAATATGCTTCAGCAATAGGGCGTCGTACACTGTTGAGCCACCTGGTAATTGCAGGATCAAACGCCGTATATATTTCAGATCGTCTTCTGCCGACGTCTTTGTCATTTGTACAGGTACACGTGCGAGGACGTTAATTACAGCGCAGGCTATGTCGAACATTTTCTCCGTTATCCCTACTCCGTGTACCTGGATGCTGTGTATGGGTAGATCGCGAGTCGAGAGTGCTAAGTCCCTTGCCACCTCCAGCGGATATTGGTATGTGCGGCTAATCTGTGTGTTCTGTTCTGAGAGGTGACCTAGGCGCAAACGTAACTGCCAGAGGACGATGCGAAGCCAGAGCTGTGTTACTCTAAGGTTGGCATTCTGCGTTGGGAGGAGATCAGATGGACACGAGTGATTCAGTGCTGTGTTGATAGATATTTCAACATCGTTGAAAGAGTCATGAGGCACCGTGCGAGACGCCGTCTCTTGATTGAGAAGGGCTATAAAGCTCGTATCCAAGCCTCGAAAGAGAGCAGCTAGGCACCGAAACCCAGCAAGAGAGTGATCGTTGTCAGTGGGGAATGACAGTCCAAAGCCATTGGTGGTAACTTGGAGTGTTATAGGCCGCCGATAGCGGATTGCATGCGATCTCTCGGAAATCAGTAGAACCCAGAATAGTCGCTCTGCTAGGAATCTCGAAAGGTCGTCCATGCCCTCGGGTTTGACCAAGACGAATAGCGTTGTTGCTTCTCGGAGGAAGAAGAAAGCCTGCGAATGGTGAAATAAGCTGGCATGGCATGCGTATATAAAGAACACAAGCAAGACCGAGTCAAGAGATGGCGTCGATCTGCGTGTTAGGTGGCGATGTGCTGCTAAGGCTTCCTCAAGAAGCAGCCAGCCATATGCAGCATTGCTCTCTGCAGTGACGAATTGTCCAAAAAACCTGTCCTTGGGATCCTCAACCTGCAGAGCCACCATAGCGCATAGTCCAAGCAGAACACAATATGCTTCACTTTCTGAGGCGGCCCGCGTCTTGAGGTTTGCGACATACTCGGGAGTCAGAATTGGAATGGTCGGGGCGAGACGCTCAAAAAAGCGTCCAGAGCAGTAGTCAATGACTCGAGGTGGCAACAGCCCGGCCTTCCTTTCAAAGGACTCTCTCGCGAAGCTAGTGAAGGCATGAGGACTCGTAGGCAAGTCGAGGTTAATAAACAGCGGAGGCGCCGTAGAATTCAACGAGTCTGCACCCCCTTGAACTCGTGGCGAAGTCTTGCGAAACCTCAGGACTTGAGAAGACGGAGCCTGAGGCGAAACTCGTGGTTTAACGGGCAGGCCACTACATTCACCAGCAAGTCCGGCCCTTACGCATCGTTGGCATGGCCGCGAGTCGCTGCACGCTTTCTGGAGCCTTCTACACCGCTGACAGGCTCGGGCAACTTGTGCCCGTTTCGCTCGTGGTGGAGCTACAGTACCTATGTTGGTTTCCCTAGCTGCAACTACATGAGCTTCAGTAGTAGCTATTGGAAATACAGTCTGGCGGCCTTCTTCAAGTGCCACTGTCATGTCCAAGTCGCGATGTGCTGAGAAGTAGAAGGACGTATCTGAGACGACTGAATGAACCTGGATAAGGATGAGACTGCCATGGGAAATGTAATGAGGGTAAGATGTCAATTATGATACCACTACCTCGGGAGCTGGGGGCCATGGGGAATGGGAATGGGAATGGGGACCGGGGTATGGGGTATGGGGAAGTTGGGGACGAACTTGGAGGTTAACGGCCGACTTACTTACAGGCATTGGATCAAATCCATGTCTTACAGTAACATCTTAGACTGTGGGGTAAGACGCCAATGGCTGTCAGCTTCACGTGTGGTCCATCACCCCCTTGACATTTGCGTCAATAGGAGAAAATTACTACGACAAATACGCCGAGCACCCCTGAACAGTGGAGTTGATACTTCGGTGTGCCACATCACTCGTCAATAACAAGTGAACTCGATGGACCAGATGTGAGTCCTAATGTGATAGCTTTGCGGGGAGATGTCTTGGAGAGTTGATTAGTATTTTTTGGCCGTATCTCATATGCTTATAATACACATCTAGTACACATATACAAGGCTCGTGTGGTACGACGACGCAACCGATATCCCCGTCGCATATTTGCCCGGTTCTAGATATCTTTCTAGATATCTTTCGTACCAAGGAATGCTTGAATGCATCGCGCCCGGACTCTTTAATGTATTAGTCTTTATGGTTGTGCCGGAGGGATATTCTGCTTTTCCCCCTCCTTGGTGATTTCCGCGGCCTCGGCATCTGCCGTCTTGGGTTCCTGAGCTAGGGGGTTCGGTTTTTCTGAATTCGGTCCGGTACTGCGTTCGGACGTAGTCGTCTTAGCTGTTGGCGTTTCGGCTGCAGTTTCCGGACCACTCTGCGCAGGAGCTTCATCCTCGTCTAATTCTTCGCCGTATACCTCAGGGTAACGCCTGAAGCAATCTTGCATGTGTCTGTTTCTTCTGTTAGCTCGGAACAATGCGCGGATCGGCGCTAAAATATGACGTACTGGAATTTGTCGATACAGTCCATCCCCTTCGGTTCCTCCTTGGAGTAAACGAAGCAGCTGAACGCGGCCTTGAATTCTTCGCCACAAGGACCATGGGCCATCCCTCCCAAACATGGACAGTCCCAATTGATCTCGCCTGTCTCCGGGTTGAACGCTCCCTGCTGACCGGCCTCCTCTTCTAAAGCTTCGGGGCTTCCCTCGGGGAGTTGAGATTGAGCGTGCGCCTCGACATCCTTGACAGGTGCTGATGGAGAAACTTCAGAGCCCAGGGTAGCTGTTTGTGGCTCGGGAGTTGACGCGGCCTTCTGTAATCGAGCTTCGGCTTCTCGGCGCTTCTGTGCAACTACAGCTTCTACCGTGGGAAGATCGTCATCTGAGAACTGCGGCGGTGGCGGTATAGTTTTAGCTGTTAGAAATAAATTCTTGTCAGCCAGATTGTATACACCGTAGGGGGGAAATAAAGACATGGCATACGCAGGGGTTCTTCGGCAAAGATTGTGCTTGTGCTGTACCAATACACTGCGCCAGCAGCTAAACCCCATCTAACGGCAGCGCTCTTCCAACTTCGCTTTTTGTTTTCTGGGGACGTCGAGACAAATCGGCGACTACTTGCTGAGAGCGTGGGTTGTCGGATAGAATTTGCGACTCGCGGCGCAACCCGCAAAGCGGATCTATACATGTTGGTCCCAGATTTTCGGTGAAAGAGTGGCCTAGAAAAAGGAAATATGGAAATATGAGAAAAATCTAGAGAATGTACGGTTTGGTGAGTGGCATATGCTGGTTGAAAACAGCGCGCGGAATACCGAAAAATTGCAGACTGGTCTTGAAGATGTGTTTTGTAAGCAATTGTCTCTCCAAAAATTTGGATCGGGATGTCATTGAACGATTACCGATAAGCTTCTTCCCACGCAGTGTTACACAACATTTAGGTACCTAACAGTACAGTCTGTCCCTCCGGCACCAGAGAGTAGCATTGCATTTTGTGGGTACATACATGTACCTACCTTGTACAATCAGATATCGAGGCACTAACTCTGGGACCCCACGGTGACGTGAGCAAGAACGCAAGTGAAAATTGAGCATTTCTAGAATCAGCTTCCAGGGTTTATTTGAGGTTGTTCACTTAGAACCTCACTTCCCCATCTGTGGATCTGAGACATCCCGTTTTTATAAGATTCCTAGGGATAAAAGGGCTCCAGTCCTCTACTAACGTGTGAGCTTATTCATGAATGCGTTGAGCTCAATTTCTAACTCACTTACTTGATTTCTAGGTATACAGGGCCGGTGCCTGCCATTTTATCTTCACCTCCAGAATTCGCGGTTTTCACTATAAGTCAACGGGATGGAGATCCAGATATAGGTAGGACGTACACCTCATAAACTGCTACTTCTACATCGGCATACTTGCGACTGGAAACATCATTATACTCCGGGTTATCTCTCGACACGACACCGAACTACTAGTTAGAGCTGTATTTTTAGCAATATCGCGCCAATATATTGGAACGAGCTACCGCTCACCGTCTTCCCCGATCGCCATCATGGGCTCGGTGGATGAGACTACTATTGGGTACATTGAGTGGCACCCCGTCAAACACTTTCTACGCTATCCGGGATACGAGTTCGCTTTGATTGTTCTACATCAACCAATCAATGACGAGGGCTTGTTCAGGGACCTCTGGAGTATAGGTATACCTCTCAACAACCTATATGTATGACTTCGGGTGTAGCATGCTGACTCCTCTTACAGCAGAAACTCGTGTTGCTGCTGATGGCGGCGCCAACCGGGTGTATGATCTATATCAAAAATCCTTGTTGACTGAAAATATCCCACCCTCCGCTGCCAATTATGTGAGTTCGCCGTGACATTAATGTTCATATCTGCTTTGACCAAAGGCCTAACAATGATGAAGGCAAATCTTAATACAATAATTGGTGACCTAGACTCTCTATCAGAGCAGTCCAGATGCTTCTTCACCACAAGCCCGGCGAATTGCAAGGTCATTCACGAGCCGGACCAGTATTGCAATTCCACCGATTTCGCTAAGGCCGTGAAATTCGTGCGTAAAGATTTCCCAGGCATGGACATAGTGTGTATGGGTGGCCTGGGAGGGCGTGTAGACCAAGGGTTAAGCCAGATACAAAATCTGTACTTATTTCAGACCTCGCCAACCTATGCTGATGGTAGGATGTTTCTCCTTTCCGGCGAGAGCCTATCATTCCTCCTCAAAGCTGGAAAACACCAAATTCACGTACGCGAGCCCGACGCAAGCACTGACAACTTTGTTCGCATGAGCGGCGCACCATTCGCCAAGTATGTCGGTATCATCCCTGTCAAAGAACCAAGCGTCATTACAACCAAGGGTCTGGAATGGGATGTTGAAAACTGGCCAACCGAGTTTGGAGGTCAGATGAGCACGAGTAACCATGTCCTGCCCGAAACTAAAGTTATCGAAGTCGAGACTACGAAGGATGTACTTTTCACTATTGCGCTAAAACGGGGAGCAGAAGGAAACTAGTTGCCCCTTTTATAAAGTGTAAAGGGGGCCCCCTATCAGTCAGCAAGGACAATTCGATGTCATCGCCGACTCTAGCACCAGAGCAGGATTTCAGTTATCTATTCAGGATGCAGCTTTAGATTAGATGGTTTGCATAATACAGGGGCTTCTGGCGGACTAAGAGGTGGCCGCAATAGAAGGCAGTACAATCTAGCATGTTTGCCAAAAGCGACAATAAAAGTATTTCAGAGTAACGCCTGAACGCCTCGCTAAAAGTGATATACCATACGGAATCCCATAAGTCAAGATTTCGCGGTACCCCCCCGGTTTCCAATGTCCAACCACCTATACATTTACTCGTTCTACCGCAGGAAATGCAGACACAACCAGCAAAATGCAAAGAATATGACCACACCTGCCCAGAAGATCCACTTGTCCTGTTTGGCCCTCCTCTCGATCATGCGTATGGTATCCCCGCTGACGCCGAGAGTGTTTGCGACGCTATAGAGTCTCTTTTGCGTGTTCTTCAACATCTCCCGCTGTGTGCCTAGGTCTCCGAGCACGGCCTGTCCCCGCGCAATATATTCGTCCAGCGCCGTGTTGGTACTTGCAAAGAAGTTCTGCTCGCGCAAGGCGTGGGCTTCCCGCGTGTAGTCGTTACTTCCCATACTCAGTTGGCCTCCACTACCGTACCGATTCGAGGGGATCGAGGGGGAAGAAGACTGCGGCGTCGTCGTGTTCGCATACGGGTTCTCGGGTGTGGCGGTGGTGAAGGGTCGTCGGCCGAGAAGTTCTGATCGGTTTTGGGCGTGTAGCGCATCTTCGTGCCTGGCCTTCAGCTCGTCTAGTTGTGTTCGGAATGACGATAGTTCAGATCGAAAATTCTTGATTCTTTCATAGGCCTTCTCCTGCTTGGCCGGATTAAGCTCCTGCTTTGCCAGCGCATTGTATTCATCCAGCGTCCGCGAAAATGCCGTCAACGAGGCTGAGAGGGAACCCAGCGCTGCGGGTGTGGGAGGCGCGCCGTCCGGGGACGATGTGAGATTAGCAAGGTCCCGTTTTATAGAGGTAGATTGTTTGAGCGCCGAGTTGAATTGTGTATTCTATTACAAGTCAGCATCTGATTGTACCTACAGCAAATACCCGGGGAACTAAGGTTACCATGTTGGCGGCAGATATAAGTTGTTTATATTCGGTTGGTCGATTTCGCAAGGAGCAAAGTCCGAATCGCGAGGTATCTGGCTTTTACCACTAAGGGAGAGGTTGAAAGTTGCCCGCAGGTTAGATTCAATTTTGCGACCTTGTAATTTTCTAGTGATACCGTATTCTGCGCTTAACTTGAGGAACTTTCCCAGTCTATCGGGCAGATATATTGAAGTTGAGAAGATGCAGTGTCTATAGTTTCGCTAGAATTGCTGGGTAATTACCTAACTAACACGTAGCTCAAGATGGCATTTCTCTAATTGCAACAGCCCATTACTTGCATTGGAGTCGACAAGTACCTGTTTGGTGTATAGACATATAATAAGCGGGTCTGCCAACCCGAGCAGGATACCTATTATTACTTACTGACTGAGCATGCCCTTTCATATACATAGTCCCATGAAAATAATCGATAAAGCTCGCCAATATGATTTGTCATTTACCGCTTTTCGTGATGATTTTAATCTTGCCAATACCCGTATATCTGTTACGGTAGTGAACGGTACCAGGTTTATATCGAGACTGCCGAAGGGCACATGTCATCCGCATTTCTCATCTTAGTTACCATTGCAGGAAAGCAGGTTCAGAATTAGGTAATTAGAAAGTAGAAAGGCCAAACAAGCCGGATACTTTACTGCTTGATATAAGGTCTGTTTGATTGTAATATACATGAAGTCGATTACCGATAATAAGACTACCCAAATAGTAAATAAAGACTTGGAGGTCTTCTAACTGTCCATCTTTAATAATCTTACTAGTCGATTTGAAACTCACAATAGTATATTTATTGTTACAAATGCTTCTGCGGTATTATTTCTTCCCTAAAACTGTTACACTTACCGCAAAGCCTTCAGTCGTGTATCCAAGCCCCTATTAAAGGTGTAAGAGGCATAATTAGTTGAGCCTTTTCTATGAATATCATTGGCGAACCCACTGAAACTTCTCAGTATCGTATATGGGCATTCACCTACATATTGATAAAGTTCACTAGATGGCAACCGACATACCCTTCTTCCCCTTTTCTTACAATCCCCCCCTTTTAGGAATTACAATAACGCTTCTCATTAAACTGTGATTCGTTATAGCTCGACATTTCCCTTCCCACATGTATTAGGGACAGTGTGGAAAATACAAATTGCAAATGTCAAAAGAGCGTACGTATAATAGAATCTGCTTGACCTAACCGTCTACCAGGGGCTAGGGCCCAGAGACAGCTACTACCTAGAGAACATAGAGTTACTATTATCAAAGGTTGAAGTCGGTATGGAAGTACAACAAATATTGAACTGCCTTACGTTAGAAACGTCTCAGATGAAAATATACCTAACTTCTAGGGCGTTGGCTAGGTAGTGGGATATCCCGTACTCGCTGTTATATTGAAGGAGACAATCAGCTTAAAGTATAATAAGATTAGTGATGGATTTACAATGTGTGATATTTCATCGTTTCATCTAGGTTAGTAATGTGTGAATCAGTATGGAAGATAGCCGACAGACTATCCTCAGCTAATAGATGGCCTTCGAGCAAGGCCGCGGTGCCTGAGCGAGTAATAGATACTATCACTAGAAGGCATGTTAGCCTTGTCTTGATTCTCCATATACAGCTAGCTCCGGTTGTGATATGGATTGGTATGTCTAATCATGAACGCATGGTAACGATTCATTTGGCTTGTGATGGTTCGCATTAGCGAAGAAGATATCATTCGACTTTGTGTTCGAGGTCTGACTAGTAGCTGTATTTATATATAAGAGTCGGGACGATGAAATATGGTACAAGACGAAACTGAAGAATAAGTGTTTATTAGATGTACGTAGCAGTATTGACAACATTTGAACTTATTCTGTTTTGGTTCTTTAAAGTATTCTTGGCGGAATGGAAACGGCGTAGTTAGTTATTTGTGATGTAGTATCGGTTGGTACCCCTGATGTCAAAATCAGTCTAACACAGTAATGAGATTGATCCTCCGAATCCCACCTCAACCCCCGTCCTCCTCTGTTTGTTCACTGCAGTCTTAATAGGCGAGTTTTTTTTCCCGCCGTCCGCTCTTTAATTACAATCCAATTGCTTTTAATTCGGTCCGCTCCTTACTGAACTACGTAGTAATATAATGTCTGCCTTTCGGCGATGATCTAATCCGACGTTGAACGATCCCGATGGCGTCCGATCAGCCGGGCACTACAATTCTAGGTCGCCCGAAACCCCCCCAACAAGCCCAAAGAGTGATAGCAGGAACAGGACCAGTACCGCGTCCTGGGATAACAACAAGCATAACAGCAGGGTCGGGCAAGAGAGTGGCGGAAAGACCACAAACATTCGAGTTTCGCGGTTTCGACTTCTTCGCTAATCGCGACTTCAACGAACTGAAAAATGCATCGCGGGCCTACTTCGCGCCCACTCCCAGCTCCGAAAAGCATCAACGTCTACCGTCTACTTGGCTAGGTGATGCGACACCACCTACTACCCCGCGGCCATCAGAGGACGGGCATCCGACTGGAGGAGACAGACAGCCGCCTCCGCCTCCGCTTGCTGGATATGGTGGGCAGAAACCTCTGAACGAGAAGAGAATATTTGGGCTGAGGAAGTCTCAATTCTGGTGGCTTCTAGCATTGGTCGCGCTTTTGTTGGTTGTCGCAATTGGTGTTGGTGTTGGAATCGGTGTTGGCAGAGGCGCGTCGCAAAGCTCCACTCAGGCTGCTGCGGCGGCATCAAGGTTCGTTGCGTTTGGATTCTGTCTTCAGCCAAGCTAGTTACGTATGTGTCTGTTCAGCAGTTTTAACTCTTTCTAGCTTATCGTCCTCGAGTACACCACAAGCACAAGGTCTAAGCACGTCGACGGCATCCGCCACTGCGACGAAATCAACCTCTAACCCCACAACAACTTCCACCACTTCATCGGCTTCCACTCCGACAGGCAACGCCGAGGGAAAGATTGACTGCCCCGCGGCCAATGGAACCACATACCAGGTTCCAGGGTCAGACAAACGGTTCCTACGAATTTGCGGCATAGATTACAGCGGCGATGAAGCGGAAGATCTGCGACAGGTACCCACCGAAAGCATTCTTGATTGCATGAAGAATTGTGCTGGGACTGCTGGCTGTACTGGTTGTGGCTGGGGTTATCTTGAAGGGGACACTGGGACTCAGCATACCTGTTTTCTTAAAGGTAATCTGAAGAAGTCTCATGAGGCCGATATCAACTGGGCTTTTGCAGTGCTTTTATGAGAGGACGAGGACATATGGAGAGATGTAGGCTATGGAGCAGCGGGGATAGATATAATGACACTACCGTAATAATAAATTCTCCTATGCGGGAACAATGCGATATAATATAATGGGTTTTATCTTATAATCGGGAACACGGCAGAAACGATGGAGAAAAGCTAACTAGTCCAAGTTATGGAATGGGAGGGTGGCGGGTGGGTTAGTTATTGCTGAGAGCTGTTGAATATGTCGATATTAATGCGTACAGTACCTACCTGCCTACTAGGTAATAATATGAATACTTGGTAGCCATAGTAGGATTTCTCGAACAATATAACAGCAAGAACGACATATAGTTTTTCGATCACATGTACAAGAATTGAAAGAACAGGTATTGTCTAAATCTGCTAATACTCGCTTTCCTGTGAGTACCTATAATCCAAGATGAAACTAATATTAAATACGATGATCATTGCTCATTTACAAACAGGCCAGCCATACCCATTCCCGTTCCGATACACATACTCGTCAATAAGATCTTTTTCTTTGCTCGTCTTAGTTCACTGAGACCGGTAACGATCTGCCGGGCGCCCGTCGTGCCTAGGGGGTGACCAAGTGCGATGGCACCCCCTCGGGGGTTCATCTTGGCCCAGTCTACTTTCAGGAAATCCCTGCAGTAAACGGCCATAGTACCAAACGCTTCGTTGATCTCCACAACATCAACATCGTCTAGAGTGATATTATGCTGCTTGAGTAGCTTGGGGATTGCTACAGTGGGTCCGATGCCCATAATTCGAGGAGCCAGGCCAGCGACAGTTGAACCGACATATTTGGCGAGGATCGGCAGACCGAGCTCAACAGCCTTGGACCGCTTCATAAGAACCACCGCCGCGGCACCATCAGTAACCTGGCTAGCATTGCCTCCGGTGGTGATCGGACCCCATTGTGGGAACGCGGGGCGGATTTTCCCCAAGGCGGCAGCTGTTGTCCCAGGTCGAATGCCCTCGTCCTTTGTTAGTGTGACGGTCTTGAACTGGCCATCGGGCCCCTTTAACTTGGTGGTGATGGGCACAATCTCGTCGTCGAATAAGCCTGCCTTCTGAGCCATCTCGGCCCGCCGAAAGCTCTCGGCAGCATATTCATCTACAGCTTGGCGAGACAGCCCAAAGTCCTTTGCCACGTTCTCGCTTGTCCAACCCATGGCCATCATGCAGTCAACAGCTTCTTGGCTGTGCTTTGTGACCTCTTCGTCGAAAGGTCGTTCGAGAGAGTCGCCTCCGGCAGTCATGGACTCGGTACCAGCAGCAATACCTATTTCGATCGAGCCAGCGGCGATCTGGTGAGCTATGTCGGCCGTGGCCTTGAGACCGGAGGAACAAAATCGGTTCACCGAAGAAGCGCTTGTCGTGTTGGGAAATCCGGCAGCCAGAGCGGCGGCACGTGCTTTGTAGGCTGATTTGCCATCTGAGACCTATAGGTAAAGACCGAGTTAGGCGGTACTCTTCTAATACGAAAGCGAGAGTGGTGGGTAAAGTGCATACATTCCCCATGCAGATATCCTCAACGAGATCGGGGGAAAACCCTAGGCGCTCGCGTGTAGCCTTCAGTATGGCGTACATGAGGTACTCGACAGTGGTGTCTTTGAAGCCGCCCTTCTTTCCTTTACAAAGCGGTGTTCGGATCGCAAGCGTAATGACTACATCGTCAGGATTCTTCGACGTGCTAGAGAGAGGAGTATGTCAGCTTTTCCACCCACTTTCCTACTTTGATATGTCCATGGGTAAACAGATTCCACTTCGATCCAGAGGGTAGACTTGCATTGAGCTGAATTCGACACTCCTTAGGAGAGTAAAAGGAAAAATAAAAAGACAAACACAAGAAATATCTTACATGGTAGCTAGAGGCGATCCTGGTGACAGGTGCTTTAGAATAGAATTAACTCGCTCGGTAGCCATCTTGACAGATTTTGGGGTATATGAGGTAGCAATGAGAAAGGAAAGAAAAGGCGACGCTGCCTCTGTGATGGGAGGTATTGGAATCTTAAGCCACCACCCACAAGACAAACAACTAGCTGGCGAGTCGCATTGTCTGGAGATGATAAAGAATGGAATGTAGCTTCCCGAGAGGAGTTGATGTAATCGAGATAATACAGGGGTCTGTCTGTCGCATTTTGCCGAGGCCTGCTTCGGTCGCTTCGGTCACTTCGGCCATCGGCAGATTTACCAGTGGGGTCCTTTTTTTTGTACCCAATACTTTTAGCAGCTATTCCTAGTATACTACGAAGTGTAGCGGACTTTTCCCTTGAATGTACTTCTACCTCATATAGACAAGTTCAACCCGCACCATCGTTCTGAAAGTCCGGGGTAAGATTCCTTAAACGGCTACTGCATGTAGGTACCTATTCGACCAATTGAGGTTCACTATCAAATTGACCGGAGAGGATTATCTCAACAACACAATTTATTCCCGTGTATCAATGTCGTTCAAATTTTACACCTTTCGATATTAAAATGATTGGAGATTTCTTTCATTTCCTCGTTAATACCTCAGCCCATACGTTCTCGGGTTTACGCTTACCATAGGCTCCCGCTCCCGGAGAAAGTCTCATTCCTAACGCTGCGCCGGCAGTTCGTGGCGGGATTTCAATCTTAATTAACGCTGGAGACTAGGTACAGCTTCTCAAGAGCTTTCCCCATATCCCAACGACACTTTTTACTTCGGAAAGTTTGTATATATTCCTCTTGACTCATGAATTATCCGGCGCGGATCGCTTTCTCGGTCAGCGATTGTTCACCTCTGGATGCTTGTGCTTATCTTTCTCTTAGCCGTGGATTGCTCGGTTGTCGCGTACGGCGAGAGATTCTTCGCAACTATATGTCCTAAACATTGGATGAGGGTGCGTGTAGAATACAAATATAATTATGTACCTACCTGGTAGGTAGACACCTAGTAAGGAAGCTGTGCTGTGGCCCTATACTGCAAATCCGCCTTTATAACTTCGATCAAGCAATAATCCAATTGACCTATTTCTAACCTGCCACAACCCTCACGATCCTATCAAGGCATGCACTCTTCACTATATCACAAAGGCAGCCATGATAGCTAATGCGAACACAATGCTGCTTGCCGTAGGCGTGCGCTTTCTCGTCCCCGACTGAGGCTCAATGCCTGTAGCGCTGCCCCCCAGGTACCACGAGCCAATATCCGTGAGCTGCCCGTCATTGTTTAGCATGGCGGCATTGGGGCCCACGTTGCTATCGCGGGACCGGAAAGAGCCAAACAAGCTATAACGTCCAACCGAGTCCATGCGGTCAAAGTATTCGGAGGATGTGTTGTAGAAAGACTGCGTTGTAGCAAGGTCTTGATTATCCAGGTTATACTCGGTAATCCACTGGGTAACGTTTGGAAACGCGGCGGCATAAGATCCCATATGACTCGCCAATCCTTCAAAATTTCCATACCAATGTATCGTAACGAAATCATACGTGCAATTCCTTTGCTCGCCGTCGGTGCTACTAAGCTGAGAGCAATTGCCAAGAAACTGTTGCAGCCACGGGATTCCTCCCCATCCGCCAGTGCAAGCGGGCAGTCCCAGCTTGACTCCCCTGTCAGCCAGGGGCGCGATGTTCTTAACCCACACGTCCGCGGCTACCGAGGGCTGGATATTGCTACCACCGCCGTACTGAGAATCGGGTTCATTGAATCCTAGCACATGTTTGATATTGCGGCCGGAATCGATCTGGTCTTGAACCGACTCGAGGAAGGAAGTGTCGTCAATGGCGCCCCATAGCATAGGGACGAATTCAAATTGATCTTGTGGTATGTTCTCAAAGGCAGGTGACGCTGTCGACCCGTAGTTGTAGTACCAAGTCAGATCAGATCCCGACTGCACCCATATCTGATTATCTTCTGGGCTCTTGGAATTCGGGACGAACACCAACCCACGTTTCGATGAGCGAGTTTGTGCGAGAGCGACGGACGCAGTCGCAAGTGATAGGGCGTACGAAAGGCGCATAACTGAGAAAAGAAACTCGAATTCGACTGATATTAAGTAGGATTAAGAACGCCTTGAAACATTTGTTTACTTAGGAATTATAGAAAATGACAACTTTCTAGAGTATTTGAGAGCAGTTCTAATGACTCCAAAACATGAATGAGCGAACAGCCACCAAGATACAGTCAAATAGTAATAATGTGTTAAGCCGGGTTTATGAGAAACGATAAAAATGCATGTAAGATATTGGACATCCAGCTGAGGACAGAAGGGTCGCATGTGGACTTTGTTTTATTTTTGTTTATTTTATTTTTTTCCTTTCTTTCCTCCCATTTACTTCGCAGCTAGCTCTGAAAAGTGATGAGGTGGGTTGCAGCCAGCCAGGCACGCCTGGACTTGGCTCGTATAAGAGAAGACTTCTCAAAAGCGCCACTCAATAGTCGCAACCTACCTGCTCTCGCTACAAGGTTACCTGAATGTACGCGCCGCCAAGGCGTCAATGGATTGGCCTAGGCCCAATTGTCATAATAGAAGATGATAATGGGCTGCAGTCCGAACATCTCGTTCAACCTTGAACCTCGGCCGTAATACTAGATTGGGTTATCGAGATACGTATAGGTTCGTAGGGAGACAGCTTAACAACTTGACTTGAAAACCGGTAGATTGCTGTCAGCAACATATGTGATGCAGCTTCGTATATGTACCTGATAGCGAGGTACTGATATACCGAACATTGTATACAAATTGTAGCGTGGCATTTTGGTCATTGAGTTTGTTCTTTCGCATTTCAACACTTCAGCATCTATCCTCTCCCTCATGAGAACAATATAATGGGACCTATTATGTAATTCTTCGAGTCGATATCTACATAAACATCAGGTTATGCTTTTGAAAACTTTGTTTGGTTGGGCTGGCGGCGCTTGATCCCTGTCGCCATGTTGCGATAAAGATCTGGGCCCTGATGACGCGCATGGACTCAAGTCTCGGGTATTAGCTGGGCATTGTATTGTTGTCTTACGCAAGTATGAGTAGAAATAAATGGCCACTTATTAAGCGAGATATTGGAAGAGGTTAGTATTAATTATTATAATCAAATCCTATTGTGAAATGTTATCGATAATCTTTCTTACCGTAGCGGGAAAATATAATAATTAAGAATGATTTTAAACGTGAAATCATTCTTATATAAAGAATAATTCTTACCATTCGAAGTATTTTTTCGCTTAAATTTAATGGAAAAGTACTTTAAAAAGAATATATTTTATAAAGAATTATTTTAAAAATGTTAAAAAAACTTAAAGAATAATTTTTTATTTAAAAATAATTTTTTTTTAAAAATTATTCTTTAAATATTTTTAATATTTTAAAGAATAATTCTTTATTTAAGAATTATTTTTTTTTAAAAATTATTTTTTAAAAATGAAAATAATTCTTTAAAAAAGAATAATTTTTCGTTAAACTTTTTTTATTTTTTTTAAAAATTAAAAATTAAAGAAAATTTAAAAGAAATTATATTTATTAATACAATTAATATATAAATTTATTAATTACGTAATTAAGTATAAAATATAAATTTTAATACCGTTAATTATATAATTTTATTATTTTTTTATAAAAATATTTAATATTTTAATATTTTATAAAAAATATTTAAAAAATTAAAAATAATATATATATTAATCGGATTAATATATATATTTATTACGTATTAAATAATATAACTTAACCGTTAATACCGTTAATTATATAATTTTATAATTTTTATTTA
>JAMAKT010000119.1:11617-77625 GCA_023628415.1 Hypoxylon sp. PDH2405 | reverse complement strand
GGGGGGGGTTGGAAGGGAAGAGGGGGGCGGGGGGGCAGTTCCCCATTCATGGATGCAAAACGTTTCCAGAATTAGAAACGTCCATCGATTTCTAGTGTATGGGTATAATAGTACATAGTATACGGTACATACTTGTATCTACATACATACATTACACATGTATGTACATGTATATACGGTAGCGATGGACATGTGGCTATGTACATGTATGCATGTAGGTATATATGTACATGTAGGCAGATATTTCTACAGCAGTTGTTTTCCCCCCCATTTGCAAGTTTATTCAAATGCTTCCTAAACACAGCAATATTGAGCAATGATCAACTATACACATCCTCCGACACCCGGTTTGTTCACAGTCTAACACTAATAAATCAATGACTGATTAATGAATATTATGGCTGTCGCGCGAACTGTCGAAGCAGGGGCGTATTCAGGATCGACAATTCGTAGATCTGAAATTGCTTTTATTTATTTTTTTTAAAAAAAAAACATTACCAGATCCCATATTATCCTAACTTCGAGGTCCCCGAATAAGTTAGAGTAGCAAAAAGCGACTTAGGAACGTCATCAACAATAAGTTGCTTCCTACGCTACAACATTTGTACCCGGATATCCTCACATCCTGATGCGATGTGTGGCTTGGGCCGTAAAATCAGTCCAACAACCCGGAATCGCTTCATTTGTTTCCATTCCCCAAGTTCCTCTCCCGAACTTCTGCCAATATTGCTAGTGCTACGTACCTTATTCTACGATTACCTTTGGAGAATTTCCGACTGGTCTACAATAAACAACAATTATCAATCTATCTACCTCTTTATAGCTACGGTCAAGTCTCAGTTGATCTAGATGACTTATAAACACAGCCCCAGGGATCATCATCCTCTCAATGTATCCTTTTCCGTACCAGGGGGTCCACCGTCCAAGGGTCAAATCAGGGGTCATCCAGGCGGATCTACTAGCGCTTTCCTTTTTGCTTGGACGAGGCGGAGCTGTAGAGAACGCTTGAGACCGGGGTGCCGCCGGGGACCGATGTATTCACATATGCTACATAGTAGAGTACGGAGAGGATGGGCATAGTTGCACATCTCGGGATCAGCTTCGCCTCTGTGTGCCACACAAACATGTATGTACATCTAACCACACCTTGTTATTTGTGCCAGCGGTACCGGACACAAGGTACGCGATACCTTATGCTTTGATACCGTTGTTAGTTTCGCCATGGTGCCTGTTGGGGCAAATCAAGTGAGAAATGAGCAAATCATTTCACCAGCCCGCCCCTCTTCACAAGGTAAATCATTCTCGTTTCTCCAATTCTACTACTCATGTCCATGTTTACAACATTATCAACGCACTTCTCTACGACCCTCCATCCCCAACTGGTCTCTAACGTACGACGCATACGACGTATCCCTTGGTTAGCAGTAGGATCCTCACTTACACCCTTTCTCGAACCTCGCCTTCGGCTTGTCACTGATCGTCCAGACCCATCATTCAAGTCGCTTTCCCGATACAGTATACTTGGTATATACTTAGCGGCTTAGTCGAGACTGGATTTGTTTCCCGAGGCTTATCGTATTACGCCGCTAAAAGCCTACTCAGATCATCTCGGTTCCTTTTGTACGGACGTACTTAGAGAGCGAGAGCCCAATTGCATGATAGAGGAATCTCCACTACGTTTGGGAAACGCACCGGTTGTTAGTATTTTTGGGCTGGCGCGCCCAACTGCCCTTTTCGACTGTTCTCGCGTCAAGGGCTTGGCACGGTATTAGCGGCTCACCCACCGTATTCCAGGACGACGGCGTAGCCGCAGTTGTGCTCTAGCTTCCTTCTTTTATCAAGTCCTAGCCTGCCAGCCTGCTCAGTTGTTTCACACTCCCCTCTCTCTCCTTTTCTTTTCCCCTCCGAGAATGTGGAGGACGGAACCTATCACTATGGATCAAAATCGGAAGCCAATACAAAACGAACGCGGTAACCTATCCAGACCACAGATTTTTGTTCAGCTGGCCTTTGGTGTATCATGGTCTCAGCGACACGCGCCGCAGACACACACTTTAACTTACATGTCCCGTAATTTAAAAAATGCGAGGGACTCTGGGAACTTTCCCCGTCAGGTACCCCCACCGAATACCAACTTCTTGACCCCGGAATCACGCCAACACCGGAGCCGGGAGCACTCAAGCCGTCATCACCAGGAACGACAACAAACCCGTCAATACCCCCAGCAGTCTCGCGGGGTAATTCAGACTCGGGAACATCGGGAACATCGGGAGCATGGACGTCTCCGTGACCGAAGTGGCGATCAACCTAGCGAACAATTAAGAGCTCGGCCGAGGGTCGGCTCGAGAGGCGAAGGTAGAGGATCGATGTATGAGCGAGGACGGTCAGCCCCGCCGCCATTTAATGATAGCCCGTGGGATATTCATACTGCGTCTGGATCGACATTATTCCCATCTCGCGTGCAAGCGAGCGGTGAGCGACCACAAGCTGGGAAAGCATTGCCGGCACCGCCTAGCCAATATAGACTAGGCGAGGATGAACTTCCGTGGTCAGCATGGGCATGGCCAGTAGATACCGAGGATGATGAAGGTGTTAACTTGACACCTTACGCAAACAACCCGATAACAGTTCCCCTATCTACAGAACGACCCCGTAGCGAGGATCTCGAACGGGCTCGAGAGCTCGAGTCGCTCTCTACGGCCATGATGACGGTAGACAACGGTTTCGAAAATCAGTGGTGGTACCAAGGCCATCGAGAGGCGGTGGAACCCTGGTGGCCGCGGGAGGCTGACGAAGAGGCCGACGACATCGGGACGTTGACTACGGCTGAAGCATTGCTATTGTCAGCCTCGGACCCAACTATGCAAACGACGGGTGGACAACCTACCGAGGATGAGCTGGCACATCTAGCTGCTCTTGTATCACCCATCTCAGAGACGTCAAGTCCGGCACAGAGCTTTACCCGTCCTCTCTATAGATCGTTGACGACCAGGTCGGAAGAGTTGTGGATGGGAAGGTAAAGAAATTTAGAAATGGGACGTGGGAACACCATTCGATGCACACGGAGTTCGTCATGACAAGAGATGAGAATTCATCTAGGGACTACAGCATGATTCGACCTCTCTTTCCCTCGCTACGGTGGTCACGGCCCTGACGGATCTTGGAGTCAACGAGGATGAGTGGGAAAAAAAAAGAAAAAGAAAAATGTTACAGGCAGTACTGCAGTCGTTGGGCTCCGGAGACGCCATTGAACGAGTGATTAATCAAGGAGCATTCGCATACAATTGGGCGGCGTTTGGGCTAGGGCATCATTTCAATATTATTAGCTGAAGGCACCATGCGGAGGATATTCCCACATGAAGTAATGGATTTTGGATATAGCATTATCGGATTATTTAGTAGGAATGGGTTAAGCATTTGGGCATCGATCTCTATCTTCCAACTCGTCATGGTCATGCTTGGTTAGTTGGGACAGCCTAAGGTATCACTTCGGATGCTGATGAATACTATAATCTCAATTGCGAGGCCATAGCGTCTCGAAGTTACGAATATGAACTAAACGTCTAACGCGGTGCAGACTTACTAGAGACTATAGGATGATGATGAGCACCATACTGCTGCAGTTCGGCTTTGAATAGAAATATTAGAGTGGAATACCCTGCCATCGTGCCTAGTGCAGAGTACTTACATACCTTCCTAGGTAGGCATTTTCCTACGATAATGTAGCCTATTCCTCCCCTTAACTCAGGAAAAGGAGCATGGCTGCATGGATATTCAATGGCCAAGCCTATTACCACCTCTTCATATGTGCTTACAGGTACTTAGGTAGGTACTGTGTGATATAATGTAACATACCTAGGGAAGTATGATAATACGATAAAATACTTCTGCAAGCCTGGATTAGTGCGTATTTCCTGAGCCTCCAGCGGTTTCATTCAATGTGTCGAAACAAGGCGAGAGACACCCCTTGTCGGTGGAGGGATCATTCAACAGACTTCTGACCCCGAAAATCCAGGATGATCTTCACCTAGTGTCTCTTGATGGCCATTTCGTAGGGGAAGCTTCTGTAATAGCAAGAGCCCAAACGAGAATCCTGTCTTTGCTGGCGCCTTGGAGGAGAAAATAATGATGGTGTAAAAGTTCAGCATCTTAGATAATTAGTTTCATCCCGTTTGTTCACAAGTGGGCGGCGATGTAACAGTGAACCCCTTACTACCCCGGAATGACCTCCGCATTCTAATTGGGGGCGTCTTGTCGACCTTGGAGTCATTGTAGAAACGATCGGCTTGAATTTAACAACTGATCTAAAATTAGGGCAACAGTTACATATGTCATTATCTTGCATCAGCTATGGAAAGTAAGCTCAACTGCATGGGCATGGCATGGCTGTCGCTATCTAGGCTGCTGTTCGGTACCTTGGGAAGCTTCGTAGCTATGAAACGTCTTTTCTTCGCTTTCGCCTCGGTGGCTCGACGAATCCACGCCTCCCAAAGTTATCGAATAGATCGAACCAATGACTTTCCCAACCCAATAGTCGAGATCTACAAAGTTTTAGGTAGCCATTAGTAGCGTATCATCCCGAAAAGGCGCCGACGACAGTGCCGATTCGACAATGAGCACCAGTCTGGAAACGCCAGGGGTCACGATCGATGTCATACATGGAAATATCCGAGGATAATTACACAAAGGGTAGGCACATTAAGCTCTCTATCAACACAGTTCGTCGGTGGTGAAGGGAGTACATACTTATGCTAGACGAAATTAAGAAGTATCTTTTTTTTATAGAGGTCAACAAAGTCATGTTTAAAGGGGAGAAGAAGAAAAAAAAGAGAAAAAAAAAAGTAATGAGACTAAATGCTGCGCCACATGAGGACGAACTGTCGAGTAGCACCGGCGGACCAACCCTTTGCTACCGTCACAATACTGTCAATAAGAATGCATTCAGGCTTGGAAAACATTGATGTCTAGACACTTCAATCACTCTAACCGTGGACAGTAGTAGATAAACTAATATATTGAGGCGCAAAGCGGTTGATGTACGTCAGCTGCACTGGCAAGGGGGTTCCCTTGTTGTGCTACGGCACAGCACCATATACATGCAAGAGTATACCACATAGGTATCAGTGCTCAGGCATTCTAAACAGAGTAGGCTGCGCACTGCCACGATGATGTCGCCAATCTGTCTCATTAGGGGTAGCTTACTACCTTACTTCGAATGCCATCTCAACTATCAGACATCCGGACTTCAGACGACGAACATGGATATCGTCGGAAATTAGCCAATGAGCTTCCACTGATATGTGTTGATCTGTAACTCTAGATACTATTATCAGGGCCCCCTTAGTGGTATACTGCTTGAGACGCCCTTGGTGTAGGTAAACCCCCTGCTGGTATTTCGCCGGTACATTACCACTTAGGAACGCCCTCGAATCTGCCTCGAGGCTCTGTCGGTCCTTTTCGTTTCGTTCCATGAATTTTTCCTCCACTTCCGCGAATCTCGACCTTGCTAGTATCATAGTGACTCGAAGCAAAGCTCTCAGGTACCTAAAGCAACCCCCTCAGGCAACAGATTATACTTATATCAACTCCGAATAAGTTATATTAAGTACCTGCATATGGAGTTATATCTAGCACCTTCATCCGGAGCCTATAATTAAAACGCCCACGGGATAACAAAAATGGATGAACGACTAAAATAGACCATTGGTGAAACCAAGGACCTGCAGGCTTCAACATAGCACCCGTCCGAAGTCCATTCTTGCTGATCTAAGGGTGCCTTTCTAAATTCCTAAGCCGGATATCCGGGCGGTCCTCTTTTAGGAGGATATGATTCTTTGCACGCTCACTACGACCTTTCTAGGTAGTATGATATGTATCTGCGGGCACTTATCACACCATCCCCCAAATTCTAGCCTGGCTTAGCATGCTCGAAATGGGATGTGAATATGTAGTATATATATATCTTAAGATTATTAGCAGATAATATACCTAGGTAGTCATCGAAGCCTGCCTCCTAATCTTGCAGGGCTGTATATAACCCGCTGGTAGGCAAGTTGCCGCCACAGAACCTGCGATCATAACGTTACATGCTGTAGTGCTTTAGATACTTAGGGGTATCAGGCGGTAGATACTTAACACATCTCTGGTTTTGAGTCTTGTTGCTTACGGTAATGGCATAAATGTCATTTTATTCTTACCTCCCATAGAACTTACTTGCTAGGTGGTAAGACGCCATAAAAACCGAGTCTCCTTCTGACATATCCACTCTATTCATCATGAAAGCCCCGAGGCTGGAACGCTGAAGTTTCTGACTGCCTTTGCCCACCAATATCAGGAGTCTGAGATTTTCTAATTGAGTACTTAGATAAACGTGCATAATAGCAGAAGAATGGCGTATTAGACGGAAAGTGGCATTCATATTCGTGTACGTCATCTCAAGATAGCAAAGCTCGCGGTCAACCGATAACCCATGACATGAAAAGGGTACAACGAAATACACGCTGCCCTGTCGTTCCACCAATGCAACATCATATTCCCAGCCAGACTCAGCAACACTTAAACCATTGCCAGGTTCTCCCAAAATGTACCAATGCACAGCCCGTCAAAGCAACCAGCTCCCAGAGGCCCAGTCCCCGTTATAAACCCGGCCGCGATCCCTTTCGCCCTTTCGTCTGCCGTTTGCGTGAGGAGTATTCTCGCGGCTTCCATAGACCCTGACAGGACTGTGTATCCATCAAGCTAAAGGTGGGGTAAAAGCAAAGAACGCCCAATTCGCAGGGTAGTCGACGCCGCGTATATGCATCCAGCCTCCTCTACGATGGCCATATGAGCGGAGGTATCTCGTGAAGAAGCCTTCGTATCCGTCTATCAAACACTTGCATCAAGTTTTGCCGCTAGGGGGAACTAAAGTGAGAGGGAAGATAAAAGGATGTAGAAAGCGGTATATGGTATCTCTGCACAATCAAGACCTGGATCGAAAAGAGAGAGAGAAGGGGGAAAAAAAGGACATAGTAGAAAAAACGCCAGAGAAAATTTCCATAGTCTACATGCTCACCTCCCGTTCTTCCTGGATAGCTGTCATTTCACTACTAATGACACTGCTTCCAAGTAGGGGCTGACTTGGGGGAGGCATCGAAAAGGTCCTGGAACCTGTTGTGGTACTAACGCTGCCAGCGTTAGATACAACACCAGCACCCGACGACCTATTCACTGCTGTGTTGATATTTGTATCGGAAGACTGCTCGCTGATCTCGCCGGTGGGCACCTCCCGCTGCAACGGAGATGAATGTACTGGCGAGTTGGATTTCTTACTTGCCGCGTCGCCATTGCCCCCTCTAGAAGAATTTCGTGGGGAGACCCTGCCCGTCTGCGGGATGTAGTTAGCTCAGATCACTCTATGAATGATTAAGGGGAAAAGGGGGCCACATACCTGCTTTGCCCACCTAAGGCCGCAGCTGTTACATAGGTCCCTTTGACCACTCGGACCTCTCCGCCACTCAGGCGTGTTGCGAGTGTGGCAGTTGGCACAGTCTCGAACAAAATTTCCAACTCCCTTTCTACGCTTGCGTTTCTTCTTGTTGGACAGAAGCCCATGCAGCTCCTCAGCTAGTACCCGGTTCACCTTCTCCATTTGTCGCAACTCATACTGCCAGCTAGTACATCTTGTTGTTTTCAGTTCATCGAAAATGTTGTCATCTGAGGCAAGAGCTCTGTCTTGATTACCAGGGGCCACGCCGCCGCCTCCAGCTGCGGAAAAGATACCGGGACGCTGCTCGTCCGCAGTTTGGCCGCCTTGAAGCATGGTGAAATTAGACGTCGTCTTCGGGTCACTAGAGGAATGGCCGGGAGGACCTTGCTTGTTTGACAGGGCAGATGCAGCCGGTCCGGCAGCTCGGGAAGACGCCTTAACCAACTTTGTCTGGGCAAGCAAAAAGGTCGGTTTCTGTCCTTCCGAGGCGTCACCTGGATACATAATGGTATGAGCGTGGAGAACCTGACCTCGACGGTTCTGAACCTCGTGCTTGCAGGTGACTATGCGCCCTCTTCTTGCTTTCTCAATGGAACGCCCAAACTCGGCGCGCGATTCCTTGCGCATTAGCTCTTGAATACTGGTCCCCACAAGGTTTTCCGGTTGCAAATCCAGTAGAGATCGAACATTAGCAGAGACAAATAAAAACATGCCGGATGTAGAGAGCTTCGTCCACAGTTCGCTATCACCAATACCACCATTCGCCTCTAGCTGACGTCGGCTGAGAGCGAAGACCGGTCGCTTCCGGCCAACAAGAATGATGCATTTTCGGCCTTTTCCTTGTTCGACGAACAGTGAGCCGTGACTTTCGAACCAAGTATAGCCGCTCTGCTTTCTGCGTATCCGAAATACTATGTTAACCGAGCTGCCATTGGTGGCATCCTTGAGCTCGCGAGTAACGGGGACAATGTCGGAGGGGTGGGATATAGACGAGATGGAATTCCCAACAAGTTCAGTAGCATCGTATTCAAGTACACGCTTGCAGGATGGTGACAGGTAAAGAAATAGTCCCTTCAAAGATAATACGTGAACAACATCGTCGGCGTTCTCCAGAAGCATCTTGTCCCAAGATTGCCGATGCCAGTCCGAAACAGATCCTTTCGGATTAAACTGTTGCAGCAGAGTAGATACGTCATCGACTCCTAGCGTTTGACCGTTCTCTGGCTCCCACTGGCTTGATGGTGGCGGTGTCCAAATGTATTGACCGATATCGTTATGCTTGTAGTTGACCTTCATTGTACCTGGACCTTGATGCGAGGCGATGGCATCTGGGCATTCGACAAGATCGATCTGGAACCCAATGATATATCTAATCTCTGCAGTATCCCACGGGATAGGTATCATGGTTAGTAGGTTCAAGAAAGGCTTGCCGCCTTTACGGTAGTTAATCAGACTTTGTTGGACCTCTTTGCCCTCTGCAATCTTTTGCTTCAAATTGAAGACGGCCCCATTATCAACAAACTCCCGTTTTGTGCCAGCTTCGACCTTCCCATCTGGAGCCTGGAGAAAGCGACAATTCTGACCAACAATCTCGTGTCGACTATAACCAGTAAGGTTCTGAAAATTGTCCGAGACGTATATAATGGGACAGTCATTCATCGTAACATCGCATACAACAAAAGCACAAGACATATCGACAGCACCAAGATTGACTTGTGGGTTTTTCCGCGTGGCTACAAGCCAGAGGGCTCTCAGCATATCAAACCCACTTTTGGAGTAGATTGTTTTCTCCTTCGGAGGCTGAGGATTTAGAACAGGATTAGCCGGTTGCGACGGAGCAGCGCTCTCCGGGGTTGTTTCCGTTGTAGTCGCCATGGGGGATTCATACGAGGGCGTAGATGACACGAGGGTCTGGGACTGGACCTGCGAAGAAGGTTGCGGCGAGATGCTGGGCTGAAACCCATTCATCGTAGTATCAATGCCGAGATTCGCTTGCTGTTGGTTATGTTGACTGTGCGGCGAGAATTGTGGAGAGGTGCTCATAATAGTATCATCACCAGTATCTACTGGCATACCGGCACCAGAGCTACTCGGGACAGCACCCAGCGGGGTGTTATCATTTGATAGATCCATGTTGAAATCGGTCGATATGCCATCCATGGAGTTTGAGGGAAATGCGTTAGACATCGCAGTTGCTGTCGTAAACATGTTCATGGAAGGATCGGTGCCCATTTGACCCATGTTCATATTAGAGAATGCAATCATATTGCCCACCATATCTGGGGAAAGCGATGAGAAGTCATCGGCAAGCATAGCCTGGGAATTGAAAGCTGCTGAAGTGCCTGGAAGAGACATATTGGTATTGAGGGTAGGGAAGGCACTGTTAATAGAATCGGCAGAGTTCGGCATGACGCCAAATTGGTAATCTCTGAAAGGGCCGTCGCTGTTACCGAACTCCATCATAGACATTCTTCGATCAGCGTCCGTTTGTGGCATCTGGCCTGGAAATTGTTGAGGTAAGCTCCGACGCCTTTGTATTTCCTGAGAATTGCTGCGGATGATATCATCGAGCGAGTCAACACCGACCAAGGAGGCATCCGGGTTTGCGGTCGTGACAGGGCAATATTGAGGCTGCTGAACTGACTGAGCTGGATGGTTTAATGAAGTAGCCTGGCGTCTCTGGTTACGTTGCTGAGCATGGCGGCGCTGCAGCTCCTCTTGAGAGAGCTGGTTGCCGAAGAAGTTGTCCATTTCAGCTACATCTATTATACACCAAGTATGACCAACGTCTGTAAGCTACGGGATTACCTGTGCAAGCAGACTCTCGATACCAATAGTCCTACCTAGATGTAAGAATCGCTTTCGATCCGAATGACGAAACGCAGGCGGGGAGAATAAGTCGAGAGATATGATCGATGATTAATGGCTTTCATATGCGAGGACGTTGGTGGATAATAAAGGTATGGAAGCTCAAATTTATTATGTTGAGATTCGACTGGTACAGTGTGTTATACGTAGATGGCTGGAACAAGTTGGCCGAGGTACTGCGCATACCGCTGATACTCGTATGTTATGAACGTCCACGAAGGGAGTCGATCTCATTCGGACAATATACTTAAAAAAGGCCACTATAGCATATGAATGGTGGTGCGTTGAATAGGCGGTATTACAGCTTCAACGGACAGCTGCATCTGGACTTAAAGTCGGTAGTCAAGCTGTGTCCGTACATGGAGCAGATACCAGAGATGATGGAGAACGAGCGAACATTCGAACAGACGTTGTAAAGCGGTATCTAACAGTCGGATTACTTTGCCGGCGCTGAGACACAACGGTATTGGGAGGGTTAACAAGCGCAAGTGAATCCGAAAGATGACATCTAGATCGCCCTGCTTGGCATTTGTTGAAGGTAGAGAGTTGATGATTGAGGGTTGAGGGTGAATTCGACCGGCTGGGGTAAAATCGAAGCAGGTGGTTGTCGATCAAATCCAATTGATCGAACTAGCGCAGGCGCTCCCTCTCCGTTGGGTCCCGTACCGTATCAGACGGAGGTTAATATGATTAGCCTGAGTCTAAAATACGAAACTGTTGAACCCGTTAAAACCGTTAAAATTGTAATATGTACAGTGTAGGTAGTGTGTTAGCAGAACTGGCAGATTGGGTCTAGGCGGGGGAAAACGGGAATTTCGCGGCAGCGCACAGAAGGATCTTGCCGTTTATGATTTGCGGGGGCTCCCTGTCAGGTACGTACACATGTACCCAAAAGAAAGTTAAGGTACCGACATGAAGGTTACTTCCCACGAAATCTTGAACCTTAATTCGTAGAAGTTCGGATGGCATTTATCTACATATACATGTATATTATGTACGTATGGGAAAAATGGAATGGATGCTGCCCGGCAGGCGGCCGCAGGTGACTCTTTCAGTAGCATGTTAATCCGAGATCTACCATAGCAGCATAGGTACGCGCCGCTGTGGCGGACTGGCGCCTCTAAGCTACATGGATCTAACACGATTCTTTTACATTAGATACCCAAAAGGAGGATTTAAGATTTGTGGGAACCTAAAGTACATATATAAAACACGTCGCTTTAAGCTGAAATTATATATACGCTTATACCGAAATTATTTATAAAATAATATACTTATATAATATATATTAATTTTATAAAAAAGATAAAATATTAGTTTAATATAATATATTTTACGTTTTTAACGTTATATTTTTATTAATATAAATAATTTATTAATACGTATAATTTATTAATATAAATAATTTATTAATAAATTAAAATTATTAATATTAATAAATCGCTTTTATTAAAAAACCATTTATTAATATATTATTTATAATAATAAATAATAATTTATTTATATTATTAAATTATTTATATTAATAAATTATTTACCGCTTATATTAATAAATTATTTATATTAATATATTTATAATTAATAAATTATTACTATTTATATTAATAAACTATTTATATTAATAAGTTATTTATTTTAATAATTACTTATATTAATAAATAAATACTTACGTAACTTTAATAATAAAACTTATAAAAAGTATTTAAAAAAGGCATAAATAAAATTAATTATATTTAATTAATATTTAAAAGTAATAATTTTATAACGTAACTTTTTTTTAATTAAAATAATAATATTTTTTTATTTAATTAATTTTTATAAATAATATTTTAAGCTTTAATATTACCTTTTAAAAAACTATTAATTTTAAAATTAAAATTAAAATAATTATAAATTTAAGCATTATTAAATTTTAACCTAATTATTATTTCATAATATTATTTATTATATTAATTATTATTTAAACTTACTTCGAAATAATTATAAAAACTATATTTTTTACTTTAACTTTTTAACTTTAATTAATTAATTTTATAACATTAAATTTTCTTCCCTTTAATATTATATAAACTTTCTTAAAAAATAATAATATTATATTATAAATAATAAAATTATTAAAACCTATATTATATATAAGCATTTTAAATAAAAATTATTAAATTTAATTAATTTAAACGTACTTTATAATAACCATTATTTACTTAAGGTTAATATATTTTTAATATTTTATTATAACCTTTAAATATATTTTTAAAAGGTTTTTAAGGAGATATTTTAAAATAAATATAATTTAAACTTAAATATTAATTTTTAATTAAGCAATTTAATTTTATATCTTTTTATTATAATATTATTTTATAGCTTAAATTATATATTACTTAAGTAATTAATTTATATTATTAATTAAATTACATTTTTTTAATTATAATTTAAATTTATAATTACCATTTAATTTTATAACTTTAATTATTTCTTTTATCTTTTATTTGGTTTATTTCTCCTTTATTTTTATCCTAAATTTCATTTAATTAAACTTAAAACTTTAAAATACCACGTATATTTAATTAAATCCAACATATTTATTCTTAACTTTATTATATAATAAATATTTATTTTCTTAATAATAAAACTTTAACTTATTATATAATATTATATAAATATAATAATTAATAAGCTATAATTAAAAATATTTAATTAATAAAATATTACCTATTTAAATTATTAATAAATAAAGTTATTAAAAATAATATATAAACTTTATTAATATATCGTAATCTTAAAAATTAATATTCATATACTTTTTATTAAAAAAAAATTAACATTAAAATTTATAAAATATTAAAATTATTATTTACCTTTAAATCTTTTTAAGCTTCTTTCCTTTATAAGTTATAATAATAAATAAAGCCCTTTCTTTAATTAATCTTAAAAAAACTAAAATAATTTCTATATTAAAGAAATGGGAAAAAGTAAATATATTTACACTAAAAGTTAAGGTTATTTCATTCCTTAATTTATAACATAATCCTTTTAAAAGGATAAAATATTATCTTTAATACTTAATCTTATTTATAAATAAAGATAAAAAACCTAATATAAATATATAATAATTTATTAATTAAATATAAACAAAATATAATAAGCTTATTATTAAATCATTTTATATTATATAGCTAATTAAAAATATTAATATTAAATTGAAAATTTATACCTTTAACCAAAAGTATATTATTAAATATAAAATATTTTATCTCTTCTTAAAAATAAATAATCTTATTTAATATTAAAGCGTATAATAATAAAGCGCTTAATATATTATAATTTTTAAAAGCTTATTAAAAAATAGCTAATTATATTTAACCATTCTTAAAAAATATATTCATTTACTTCCTTAATAATTAAAGTATATATATTTTCATAAAATTTCCTATAAGATAAGAAATAATCTTTATTAAAGAAAATTTAATAAACTTTATTAATATTTTAAATAATTAATAAAATAATTATTATTTAAAGTTATTATTATATTTATTATATATTTTTAAAAAGAATATTAAAGTTAAGGTTTTCTATTAACCTTATTTATTTTTTATTATATATAAGGTAAGTTATAAAGCTTTTATAACGTTATTTTTATATTATCTTTTCATTATTACCTTTTAATGTTATATTAATAATTCTTTTTAATATTTCATAAATAATAATTTATAAAGGTTAATATAAAAGTTAAATTTAATTTTAATATTATTAATTAAATATAATTACGGTTAATATATAATAAATAAATCTTTATTACTTATTTTAATATTTTGCTTTAGTTAATAACTTTTATTATAAACTATTTAATTATTTAATCTCATTAAGATTTTCCTATTTTAATATAATAAAAATCTTTTTATAGGTATTTTTTTTATTTATAAATATTTTAAACTACTTAATTTATTTAAAACTTTTTCTTATAAAATCACAAAAAGATTAAGTTATTATAAAAAAAATTATTTAAAAATTAATAATAATTAGGTTATATTCTTTAATGGTTACGTTATAAAGGTTTAAGGAAAATATCCTTTAAAAAAATAATATTTAAATTTTTAAAAGCTTTATTATAAAGGTAATAATTATAAAAGTCCTTTATATTCTTAACGATAAATAATAAAATATTTTAATAATTTTTTAAAGAAAGCGCGAATTAATATAAATTAATGGATTAACCTTATATTAATGATTTAATTTAATAATTTATTTAATATTAATAATATGCTTTAAATCATTCTTTTTTTTTAATAAATTTAACATTATATTTAAAAATATTATTACTAAAATTTAAAATATTTCTAAACTTATCTTTTAAGTTATCTTTAACCTTTATATAAAATTTTAAACACTTATTATACTTATCTTTAAACTTTACTTAAAATATTATAAATATAATATTAAATTTATTATTCATATTATAATTAAATATTAAATTTTTAATAAGCTTAACTTTTAAGTTTTTTATAAGCGATTTTAAATAATATATAAGAGAATTTATATTAAATTCTTTAAAAAAAGCCTTAACCAAAAATATATCATTATTAAACTTATCTTTTAAATATTTAATTTTAAAAACGTTTAAATAATTATCGACTATATTTTTACACTTAACTTAAAGCTTAATAAACTAAATATTAAAATTTATAGGAATATTATAAATAAATTCTAAATTATTTTAAGTTATATTTGTTATATTATTAAGGGATTTTGCTATATATTTTATATTATTATCGCTAAAATTAAAACAAAAAGCTATTATAAAAGTTTTAAAGATTCGTTTATTATTTTCATAATTCTTTAAGCATAAATCGCTATAATATTAATAATATTTCTTAAATATATTTCGTATATAAAAACAATTAAAAAGGAATTTCATAAATAAAAATAATTTTAACGTTTTTAAGCTTTTAAACTTCTTTAAAATAATAAGAAAATTATTTAAAAAAAGCAACAAACATAAATAAAAAGCCATTAATTAAATAATATTATATTTTATTTATATAAAGGTTAAAAACTTTATTAAAAATAACTTAAAAGTTAAATAAATACTTTACTTATTTTAAAAACGCTTAATCTTAAAAAACTTAAAAGTTATAAAACTAAAGAATTAAAAATTAATAAAAAATTTAAATATTATAAAAGCTATTAAGTTAATTATTTACTTCTTACTTAATAATAAGGTTTATTATTAAAAGAATAAATAACTTTAATATATAACTAATATATTATAATATTTAAAGAAAGAAAAAAAAGAAATAAAAAAAATAAAAGGAATATTTTCTTAAAGTAAGTTAAATTACCTTATATAAGTATATATTATTTAAGTAATTTCCGTTATAAGTGTTATATTATAAAATTAAACAACTTTTTAAAAAATTACGCCATTATTTTTAAAAACTATTTATATTTATTACTAACTTTTTATAACTTCTTAAGAAATTATATCCTTACCCTTAAAAGGTAATTTATCTTTATAGTTTATTTATAATTTCTTAAGAAATTACGCTTTTACTCCTTAAAAATAACTTTAAATTTATATTTATTACTTTATAACTTCTTAAAAAATTATGCCTTTACTTTTAAAGATAACTCATTTATATTACTTATTTCCTTATAATAATAAAGATAATATTCCTAACTTTTAATTTTTATTTAAAAATATAAGCTTATTATTAAATAATTTATTATTATATATTTGCTTTATTTATAACTTATTATCATTAACGCTTCATTAAGAAATTATTAATAAAGGTTTATTTCATTCTTTTAAAATTTTAATCTTATATATTTACCGCTACCCTATACTTATATATATGTTATAAATACATAACTAATAATAAATATACTAAATTAAAATAATATTAATAATATAACATAAATAATTATAATATTAAAATTATAACTATTTTTTAACTTATTTTAAAAATCTTATAGCTATTTAACTATTAATAAAAACATATAAAATAATTAATAAATAATATATAATATTTAAATAATTAATATTACTAATATTAAGCCTTTTATAAGAGTATTACTATTTTAATAGTATTTTATTTTAATAGTATTTTATATTTCTACGTGTTCTTTTAAAGGAGTAATAAGGAAACGGAAATAACTTTAATAATAAAGGGTGTATTAAATTAAGATTAACATTTTTTAGAAAAGTTAATTAAAACGATTTTAATAATATAAGTTATATTTTAATGCACTTTTTTTTAGTGAAGTTATTAAGCTATAAACGCTAAAAAAACAAATCGCTTATTATATAATACCCTTTTTCTTATATAACTTTTATAATAGCTTTTATAATAATTATTATAATAATTATTATAATAAATTTTATTTAATTAGTTTAATTTAATTAATCTTATTTATTTAACTTTATTTAATTAGTTTAATTTAGTTTATATATATATATGTGCGTGTATATATGTGTGTATGTGTGTGTGTATATGTGTATATATATGTGTGTGTGTGTATATATGTGTATATAAGTGGTAGTATAGTTAAGCTAAGGGTAGCACGTGATAAAGCTTTAATTATTACTTACTTTCTTACCTAATTTGCTTAATTAATAAGTAATACATTAAAATAAAACTTATATTATTAAAATCGCTTTAATTAGCTTTTTTAAAGAATATAAGCTTTAATTAAATTAAACTTATATTATTAAAGTTATTTCCTTACTCCTTTAAAAGGACGCATAAAAATATAAGGTATTATTAAAATAAAATATTATTAAAATAATAATACTTTTTTATAAATTTTAATTTTATTATTATTATTAAAAGCAAAATATAATTCTCATTTATTATAAGTAATTAATATTATTAATATTAACGAAATTTTTATATTTAATAAGTTTATACGTTTAAAAAATATAAATATACGTTTAAATTATATTATAAGCTAAAAGCTTAACTATGCTTTATTTTTAAATTAGCTAATAAAACCATTAACTTTAATTTTAACAAATATACTTATAAAATAAAAATAAATAAAATTTAAAGTAAATTAATTAAAATAAGCTAAATTAAAAGTTATTATAAAGTTCTTAATCTTTTAACCAAAATTATTATTTTAAGCTTATAATGTTAAAATATAATTAATTATTTTAAAGGTATATTATAACTTAATAAAAGCTTTTATATTTAATATAAACGAAATAATAACCTTAACGCTTATTACGTTTTTATATTTTATTTTATTATATTAATTTTAAATGATAAGCTTTAATATAAGCTTATAAATTTTTTAATTTTATTTAAGCTTAATATTAAATATTAATTTAAATATATTTATTTCATTAATAATAAATTTTAAAACTTTCATTTTATTATTTAAAGCTTTTAAATATAACATATTTTTAATTACGTTATTTTAATTTTCCTTTAATATTTTCTTAAAATTATTTACTTATTAAATATTACGCTTTTTACATTTTATTATTTTCTATTTTAACGAAAATTTAATATGCTTAATAAATTAATATATATTATTTTCTTTTAATTTAAACTTAACCATAAAATCTTTACATAATTATTAAGAAAAATATTCCTTACCAAAAATAATTACTTATTTAATTTAACGCAACAATAATTTTACCCTATTATTTTATATTTAAAATATCCTTTTCATTAAGTTACTTATATTTATAACCTTTTAATATATAAATTTATTTAAATACTTAAAATTATTAACTTATTTAATTAAATTATTAAATCATATATAATTAAAAGTTAAACCAATTAAACCTAATATTAATAAAGAGAGATTTATTAACTTATTAAGCCTTAATAAATAGTTAAATCTTACTTTAAATATTATGCAAATATTATTTTTAACGCATTTATCTTTTAATTATTTAAAAACGCTATTACATTTACTTATTAATAAATCTTTTAAAAGGTTAATTATTATTTATTTTACCTTAGCGCTTTTTTTTATTTATTCCTTTTTCCTTAAGCTTATCCTTTATAACATTATTAATACGTTTAAATTTATCTTATAAAATAAAGGAGTTTATTATAAACGCTTAATTAAACGCAATAATAAATAATATTTAATACTTCGCTTTACGCTTAATAAAAGCCCCTTATTTAATATATAAAGATTAATTAACTAAGCTTTAATAACGTTAAAATTCATTAAATTTAAATTTTATTCCTTTAATTATAAAGTTTAACAAAAGTTATTTAACTTAAAATACATTTACAATTAAAATTATAAAAATAAATTAAAGGATTAAATAAATGAAATTAATTTTAAGTTAAAATTATAATAAGTTTAAATAACTTATAAGGATTTATATAAATAATATGCCCCATTAATTATTATTAGCACAAATTAACTTATATAATGGAAATATTAAGTTTATACTTAAAGTTATTAAACTAAAGCAACATATATAAATAATATATTTAATTAATTAAAACCTTATAAATATTAAAGTTAATTTAATAAAATATATATCGTTAAATAACTTATTATAAATTAAAGAAGAAAATATATATTTACAACTATTAAAAACTTTAAAATAAATTAACTTAAATATTTAATTATATATTATATTACTTATTAATAATATTAGTGTTAATTATTAACCTTATTCTTTAAATATTTAATATATTTATTCACTATAATAAAGAAATTACCACTAACCTTTCATTTAAAATAATAAGAATATTAACGAAGATTTTTTCCTTAAAGGTAATTAAGAATAAAAGGATATAACTTAAGAAAATAACCATAACATTTATTATTACTAGGAAAGCCATTACTAATAAGCAAAATAACTGTGATAAAAGCCATAAGAAAACCTTATATTAAAAATAATAAAAAGGAAAAAATTAAAAGAAAATAAAACGAAAGTATAAAAATCATAAAAGTTATAACTTTTATAAGTTAATTAAGGGAACGTTAATAAAAATAAAAATAATTAAAAATAAAGATTTTATAAATAAATTATTAGATCACGAAAATAAGGTTATACATTAATACTTACCTATTAAAAAAAGCTTTAAAAAATAATATATATTTAAAGAAACTATAAAAAATATATTAAAAAAAGCTACTTACTTTCCTAACTTAAATATATACCTTAATCCTATATATATTCATTTAAATCTTATATATTAATAACTTACTTTATTCCTTATTAATATAATAAAACCTTATAAACGCTAAAACCTTATAATTATTAATTAACTATTTTAAAATTAATAATATAATTAATAATAATATCTTTGCGCTTATAAAATTCCTTATCATTTAAATTACAATTATTTTATTTCTTATCCTTATTAAACTTTTCTTATTCTTTATTTAAGATTATATCTTTACTCTTATAAAAATCCTTATTATTTATAAGAAAAAAAGGCTTATCATTTAAAACGTTATTATTACTTTTAAACCAAAATTCAAACCAAACTTACTTTCCTTTTAATAAATTTAAATTACCATTATTATCGCCACTATTATTAAACTTACCATTAAAATTACTATAATTAATAATACTAATAATAAATTTCCATTAATTATATTTACCATTTTTATAATTTCATTTTACTTTAATAATAAGTAATTTAAATATTTAACTACTAATTTTTAATTAAAAGCGTTTTTAAGTTATAGAAATATTCATTAAGCTTATAACGAATTTAAATATTTTATTTCCCTTTATATATTTAATAACCTACTTAATCCTTTAACAAATTATTATAAGAATAATATTTTTTATATTTTTATAAAGGAAAAATATAAAGTTATTAAAAACAAAATATATAAACTTAACGAAAAGAAGTTTATAAAGTATATTAATAAAAGGCTTAACCTTTTAATTTTAATATAAGTTATAAAGTTTAAAATAATTATATATAAATTAAATAAATAATTAAAGCATATAAATAAACAATATATATTTATTTAACTCTTAACTTATAAGTTTTAAAATTATTATAATAATTTTATCATTAAGAAATTTATAAATATTAGAACGAAAATTAATAAAATTTAAGTTATTATTAATAATAATTTTTAAAATATAAAACCCTAAATAATTAATTATTTAATTAACTTTAAACCATTGCCTTTATACTTAAGGAATAATATATACAATATTTAAATTAATATAAACTTTAATAAAATAATAAAGCTTATTAAGAATATTAATATTATAAACGTAATTATAATTTTAAGCTTTATTATTTATATTTAATATAAAAATAAACTTTCATAATATTAATACGTTTTTATAAGGAAATATTTAATAATTAAAATTTAACATAATAAGATATAGTTTTACGTAATTATAATTAATAAAATATAAGTGTAATCTTTATAATAAATATATATATCTTTAAGATTAAAATAAGCAAAAATATAGAAATAATATTCTTTACCATAAAGAATATTATTAAAAGAAATAAAGATATAATTTACTAATTTAACAAAGGTAGCTAAAAAAAAACCTTAAGAATTACTTAAGTAACATCCTTTATTTTTAGCTTAAATATTGCTTATAATAGTATAATATATATAATAAGCAATGGTATAATATATACCATCTCCATTTAAAAATAATAGGATAATAAAAGGAATATTAAGATAAAATAAATAATAAATATTAATATATTTAAATAACTTTTTAAACTAAAAGTTATTTAAATAAAGATTTATAATAAAAATAATAAAAATATATCTTTAAGGTTTATTATTTAAAGTAAGAGTAAAAAATATATTAAATAAAAATTATTAATAAATAAAATACGTTTTTTATTATAATAAATTATAATTTACTTAAAGGTGCTTAATTAATATTAACTAATATAATTTTCCAACTTTATTATTAATTATTTAAGCAATTTACTTATTAATATATATATAATTTATATATACATATTAGTTATATATAACACTATATTTGCTATATTAATTAACGCCTTTTTAAACGTATTTGCTTCGTCGTAATTAACTATTACGTAAGCTACTCGCTATTATCCCAATACCTTAGCATTAAACTAATTTAAAAGATTTAATTTTTATTATTACCTTTTTTAAATTTCTTTATTATTATTATATATTTCATTCTTTTTTAATTTATAAATATACTTAATTTAGTTATAATTAATGAATAATTATTATAAATATAATAATATACGTAATATATTTTTAATTAAATTAATAATAATAATTTAGTTATTAAGTTATACTATTAACATATATAATATATAAACAATTTTATTTAAGAATTTATCCTTTATTAATTTCTTAATAACATTTTTAATAATATTTAACTAATATATTATTTAATACTATACTTCTCATTTTATATTATTTAGCCTTATTTCTTTAATAAGCTATAAGTTAACGTTATAACTTAACTTTAATAATTAAACCTTTTTAAGGAAATAAATTATAATTATACTTAAAGCTTAAACGTTTATAATAGCCTTATACTTATTATTATATAAATATTTAAAGGCTATATATTAAGGCATATTATTAATATAAACGGATTTATACTTTATAATTATAAGCTTAAAATTAATAAAAATTACCCCTATTTCCTTATTATATAAAATATTAGCTAATTTAATATTATTATATATAATACCTTCCTTATTAAAATATTAAAAAGCTTATATTATATTGCTTAAAATATAAATTATATCTTAATAAATCTTATTAAAGTATTAATTATCCTTACTATATTATTAATCCGCATACTTAAGATTATAAATATTAATATACTAAATAAAAAACACATTTAAGTAAGCGTTACCGCTTAAAAGCTTTAAAATAATATCCTAACTAAATTAATATTATTATTTAAGTAGCTTAAATAAAAATTTATAAATTATAACTTATTATAAATATTAAATTTATTTAATTAAGATTTGCTTTAAATAACTAAGTTTAAGTTAAAGCCTTTTTTAAAAACTTTAACTATAATAATCTTATTTAAATATATTAAAACTTTGGCTTAAAATATTATAATAAATCTTACGGCCTTAATTTATTATATATATAAAAGTTAATATTCCTTTATACTTATTATTATAATATAAACCTAATCCTTATTCATTATATTAATAAAGAAATTAAACAATTTAACAATTATAAAATCCTTAATAAGAAAAGTAATTAAAAAAACTTATCCTTATTCTTAATTTTTTAAATAATGCCTTTTAAATCCTATTAATTTAAAAAGGTTTGCGTTTAATAAAATAAGTAAATAAATACAAGGAAAAATCATAATTTAAAACGTAATTAACCTATATTACAAATAAAACATCTAAGCTTTAAGATATACTTAGAAATTTTAAAAGGATTTAACTTATATTATTTTTAATATTAAGTTATTTTCCTTAAAAATACTTAATCTTTTAATAGAGAAAAGCTATAAAGATTTATTTATTATAATAATAAAATCTCCATAATAATAAAACTTATAATTTAAAGGCTTAATTATAAGGCATTTAATATTTTTTTTACCTTACATAATAATAAAGCATTTAACATATATATTTAAAGGGTTTTAAAAAAAGATATAATAATAGAAAAGCTTTTACCAACCCTTTTACTTATTAAAATATAAAAGGTTAACAAGTTAAATAAAAAATTTAATATTAAGGAATCCAATTTTAAGATTAATAATAAGAAACTTCTCTTAATTTTCCTAACGCTAATAAAGTTTCTTATGAATACGGTTTTTAATATAGCCTTTCGGAAATAAATTCATCTTCTTACTATTTACTTATTAGCTTTAATAAGATAATTAATATTTTAAATTTTCAAATATACACCATTTAATATAGCCTTTTAAAAAAGGATTAATTAATTTTATTTTACCCTATTATTTACTTTAAATATTATTATTTATAATTAAAATTAGAATAAACGTAAATAATAAAAAAATATAAATAAGTAAATAATATATATTTAAAATAAAAAATTATCATTATAAAGATTAAGTTTTTAAAGCTTTTAATTAATAATAGCTTTCTTATTTTTATAATATTTATTAAATATTAAGAATTAACTTAGTCCTTAATTAATTATTACTTTTTAAGCGTAAAGGATATATAAATATTTATAATTATTAAGTAATTTTAAAATATAACTTTATAGTTAATTATATATAAAGATAATATATTATTATTAGCTTAATACATTTAACGCGTTAAGGTAACTTTTAAACATAAGCTTTTAAAAATATTTAATTTCATAATAATATTTAAAACTATTTTAAGTTTTTTTATATTAATTAAAAACTAATTAAAAACTTTATAATATTATTTCCTAACTTACCTAATATAATAAATATATATATTTATATATACTTATATATATATTTATTAATATATAAATTCCGTTATTAATATAAGTAAAATATATAAGCCTTTTAATTATTAATATGAAATATAACGTAAATTAATACTTAAATATATAATATAAATTTCTTTAATTTCTTTTTTATAAACCCATATAACATTGGATTTAAAGATTCTTAATTATTTATATTAACGTTAATAAACTTCCCCTTTAATTAAATATTTATTAAATAAAGTAATAAAAGTTAAAATACCCCATATAAACTTTGCATTAAAGCCATAATAATAATAGCTAATATAAAAATTTAAATTAAAATATAATAATTTATTTACCAAACTTTATTATTAATATAATACTTATAAAGCTCCCCTTTAAGATTTCAAAGCATTTTATTATAATATTTAAGAAATATTAAACTTAATTACTTTAATAAATAAATTCCATTATAAAATAAAGAAACAAAAGTAATAACACATTAAAGAAATAACTTAATCCTTTAATAAAATAGCCACGCTTTTAACCGTTAATAATAACATATTTATAAAAACTATTTAAAGACTTAATATAAAATATTTAAAGATGAGATTTTTAAACTTTTTATTTTAATTTCTATTCTCTTTTCTTAATAATAAGGATAAATTATTAATTTAAAAGATTACTTAAAAGCTAACCAATATAACCAAATTTAATTATAAAGCCAATTATAAAGTTAATTAAACTTTTAATATATTATAACTTAAAGCTTATGTTAATAAGATAATATTTATATCTCTAACTTAACTATTTAATTAATTAAAGGGTAATAATAAAATGCTTAAATCTTCATTCCTTATTATAGCTATACTTATAAATTTTAAAGCTAAAGATATGAGAAAGTTTATAACTTCATTACTTTTTAAAGAAACTTTAACTAATATAATATTATTAAGCATATTTATACTAAAGGTAAAGATTTATTTACATAATAAAATTAAAAAAAGAATTAGTAAATTAAAAATAAACCACTATATAAGATATAACTTACGCTTTAACCAAATACTTTTATTAAAAAGGATTAAGGTAATAAAAATACGGAATTTATTTAAATAAAGAGTTTATTAAGCTTTAAGAACGTTTGTAAAATAAAAAGTAAATAGGAGATTTTAGTTAAATATGCGTAACTTATTATTTGCTTTATCTTTATTTTATATAATAATATATACTATTTTATATAAATTAGCTAATATTTTATAATAAATTTTAAACTTTACTTAAAATTAAGTTAAACTAATTCAAAGCTTTTAAAGATAATATTAATTAAAACCCATAACTTATTATAAAGTATTTATAAAATAATTAATAAAAATTTATATTATACCTTTAATCGCTTCTTAAATAATACCTCTTATATTAATTATTATACCTTATCTTATACCTACCTCATTTAAATAACATTAAAACTAATAATAAAATTAACCTATAAATCTTATTATTTTAAAAAAAAATAACTCCTTATACCTTCGTAAAAAAATTCATTAAGGTAGTATAAGTAAAAGTTTCATTAAGAAATTATTTTGTTATTTTCTCTTTTAGCATGTTTCTTTACGTTCCTTAATTATAAATTCCATTAATTAATTAAATTTTTTACTAAACTCCTTTATGTTATTATTAAATACAATATTATTTTACACGCAAAGCTATAAATTATATTAAATTATAAAGATTTATCTTAACGTTAAATAAGTTAGTAATAAATATTTAAAAACATTCCCTAAATTTATAATATATTTAATTATAACCTATTTTAAGATAATATTCTTATTAATGAAAAAAGAATTAATATATTTATTTACTAAATAAGTTTTTACCCATTAACGGAAAGTTATCCTTATTATAATATAAGGCTTATATAAGTTACTTCTTATCTTAACTTAAACCTTTATAAAAGATAATTAATTAAATTAAATTATTCCTATTATTAACGTAACGCTTATAACCTTATCGAATTTTATTAAAGATAATATTAAATACTTTACTACATTTTATTTAATATTATTCTTTTTTTCCTTAAGAAAATAATAATAAGCTAACGCTATAACGTTATTAATTTTATTACTTATAATAACCTTAATAAAATTAACTTCATTAACCTTAACGAAAACCTTAAAACTAATAATAATTATCTTATTATAAATAACCTTACTTTAACATTAAATTAGCTAATATTTAAGGATTTTATTACTAAAGATTATAAAGTTAATACGAATTTTTCATAACGGCTTTATAAGTTAAAATTCCTATCTTAGTAAAGAATTTTCCATTATTATATTTTCTTCCTCTTTTCTTTTTTCGGGAAGTTATTCTTCCTAAAATAACCTAAGATCTTTAAAACTTTTACGTAAAAGATTTATTAATAATTAAATCCACTATATTAACTATTAATATAAACGCTTTTTCCTAATTTTTATAAAATAATTCTTTAACTATTATATATTCTTTTACATTTATAAAAATTTATAATATTTTATTTTATAATTTATTATAATTCTTTCTTAGCTATATTTAAAAATGCCTAACTTATTTATAAGTATTTAATATAACGTAATATTATACTTTTCCTTTATATTTATTTCTTTAATTTTTTAATTAGTTCTTTTAATTCTTCGTAAAGCCTTTTTATTAATATCCTTTACATTAAAAAAAGCTTTAATATAAAAGGTTATTTTATTATATAAATAAATAATTTTCATAGATTTATTAGAAAAATCCTTTGCGTTATTATCTTTAATATTTTTATCTTTTTTATTTAAATATATATTATTATTATTTACATTAAATACGTTAGGAGTAAATTCCTTATTAAAATTATCCTTTTATTTAAATAAGGGGGTATTTTTAAGGAAATTATTATATATTTTTCATTTCTTTTCATTTAATAAAACATCCCTTACATTATTTACCACTTTGTAATTATTAATTTCTATATTTATAAAATTAAATTAAATTTTACGTTAAAAATATTTAATAATTACTTACTTCTTTTTCTTATTAAAATCCTAATTATGGTTTAAATGAATATAAAAAATAATCTTCTTTTAAACTATGTTAATTTCGTTAACATTAACTATTAATTATATATTAAATAATTTATAATACATTATTCGCTAATTAAATAATCTTATAATATAGTTAAAAATCTTTTGTTTTATCTTAAGGTTAATTATAAGCTTATTATTAATTTAGCTAAACTTAATAATAAGTTAAAAGATAAAGTTAATAATATAATTTATAATTTCCTTATTATAAAAATTAATTTACTTTTAAATTTCTTATAATTTAAACTTAGAAATATTTAACTTATTTGCTAATTCGTAACGTTTAAATTTGTTTATTAAATACTTAATCATTTATTTATAATTACCTTTAAACTTAAGGTTTGCTTTATATAACTTTAAATCGTTTAAATTAACTTTATATATTTATAATCGCCATTTATTAACTAGAATTAATACTACTTTTGTTACTAACTAACATAAACTTTAATCACAATTTTTTATAATACGTAATTTCTTAGATTTTTTTGATTTTAAGTTATTATCACTATTATTATTATTATTAAAGAACGGCTTTAATTACATATTAAGCATATTTAAGTTCTCGCTTATAAAAGATATATTAAATAATAATAATAAATATTATAAATAAAAATTAAAACTATTTTAACTTACTTTAACCTTTTTAAAGTTCTTATATTTTATATAAAATACATTATATAAATTACTATGGATAAAAACAAACGAAATTTACTTTTAATTACTCCTTTCCCACTTATAACTAAGCTTTTTTATTACCTTATAAATAATACGTGGCCTTTTTATTATATATAATAATAATAAAGCTTAAAAATCTCTTTTAAATAAACATTATAATTCATTATATAATATCATATTTATCTTATAATAAATATTAAAATATTAAAGGAAACTTTCTAATTAATTTATCACAAACTATTTAATAAAAAAGCACAACTATTAAAAATAAGCCTAAAACTTTTAAAGAATTTAAAGATTAAATTATAAAATATAAGGCTAATATATAAGGAACTTTATTAAGAAATCTAAGATTTCCGTTAAAAGAAATAGCAAAATTATAATATAAATTTATAAGGAAAACTATAATAGCTATATTAACAAAACCGCTTTTTTAAAATAAAGCTTAACGAATAATAAGAAAAATATAATATAATAATAAGTAATATAATTTATATTTATAATAAAAAGCAATAAATCTTAAATAAATATAACGGTAAATAATTTCAAAAAGAAATAAACGATATAATTATTAATTAATATTAAGATAAAGTAACGGAATAAAAGCATATAATTTATAATAAACAAATAGAAATTCAACACTTAATAAATTAATTAATAAAACTAAAAGCGTTAATTCTTTTATTTTAAAATTAATGCTATCTTTATAAGGAGTATATTATTAGGAATAATGTAATAAAGGTAAAATTAAGCTAAAAAAAAATTCCACAATATTAAAGGTTATAATAAACAACGTTAAGCCTAATATATTACTTTTAAATAAAGTTTAATAAAATGAAATATTAAACATTTTAAACTATATATATTTATAACTAACCTATAAAAAATAAAATATATTATAATCCTTTATTACTAATTTTAAATACTTAAAAACAATAAATAAAAAAGCCATATAATATTTATAAAAATTAAGGTATTTTTTTTATATATAAACGTTTAATTTAAATATAAATAAAACTATTTATTATTTTACCATTACTTTAATTATTATTGCTATTATTAATACTATATAATAAATAAAAGAATTATTATCTTTTCTTATGTAATTATAGCAAAGTTTCTTATATACCTTTATTTTAAAAGTATATATATAATAAAATTAACGATAAGGTAAATATAAAAATTTACTAATATTAAAAAGAAAAGATATAAAGTTTTCTATGTGTTTTATATTTTAAATTAAGTATTTATATTTCTAATTTATATTAGGTTTAATATATACGAATATATTATAAGCTTAAACATATTAAACTTTAATAATATATAACATTATAAATCCTAAAATTATATAAAGAACTTAATTTATAAAATATACGATATATTATAAAACTTTATTTAATAAAGCCTTTTTCTTTAAGTTATTCTTTTATATAACTTATCCTTTACTTTTTTCTTATATGCTTAAATATTAAATAATACGGTTAAACTACCATATGAAATTAACTTAAAAATACTATACGGAAAATCGCTTAAAGGAAACAACGATTCAAATCAACCTTTTCTTAACTTTAAATAAAAAGATTAACTTATAATAAAGATAAGCGTTAAGCTAATATTCCTATACTTATTCTTTATTATTATAAAACAAATCCTTTTGCCTTTAATTAAAAGCATAACCCTTTTAAGTTATTATTAAATATATAATAATATTAAATCTCTTAATTTTCTTATACACAATATTTAACCTTAAACAAAAAACTAAAAGCCATAACTAATAAGAATAATAATTAACTTAAAATAAAATAAAGTTATAAAAAGTTTTTATATAAATTTTCTTATAGTTTCGTATAAAATATTATTCTAAAGTATAAATAATTTTAATAAAAATATTAATAAAATATTATTAAAATAAACGTTATCCTTAAGTATAATATTAAATTAATAATACCTATTTTTCCTTACATTTTTCTTTATAAAATATGTAATATTATTTTAAGTTCTTTAGCTTTATAAGAAAGATATATATACCTAAAAAAGATAAGGTAATTAATTATTACGTTAATATTTATTTAGTTTCTTATCCTTAAATATTAGCTTTAGCAATAAACTAATGTTAAAGTTAATAATAAAATTTAATTTAATATCCTTAATAAGCTTTAAAAATTTCAAAATAACTATTAAAATAAAATTATTTTATAAAACGCCATTATTTTAAAAAATACTTAATCCTTATATATAATAAGGAAAGAAAAACCTAAATAAATATTAGCTATAATCCAAATTAAATATAATAAAGCATATATATTAATGCGGCAAAAGTATTTCATATATTAATTAATGTTAATTAACTTTTCTAAAATAAAAAATTTATAATATATTCGCACTTATACCTCCTATATTTTAATATTATCGTAATTTTAATAAATAAAATAGCTAATTCTTAAATTATTAATTCCATTATAATTAATAAAGAAATATAACCTTAACCTTTTAAGGCTTATTATTAAAATACTAACTTTAATCCTCACTACCATTACATATAACGCAATCGCTATATTTTTATTATTAAAAATACCTTTAAGAATATTTTTTATTCCTTTCTTAAAATATAAACAACCTAAGAAAAACAAATAAATCTATTTTAATATAAAGAAAAAAATAAAAAATATAAAGAAAAGGCTTAAGAAAGCTTTTTTAACTAATATTTACAACTTAAAGGTATATATTATTACTAATTAACCTTTTTCGTATAAACTAAATATAACTAAGTTACTTACATATATAATATATTAACTTAAATAACTATAAACAAAATTTTAACACGTATTAATACTAATGTTATAAGTAAAACTAAAGTATTCCTAAATAAATATTAAAAGATTTAAATAATCTTAAAAAAGTTTAAAAATAATAAATAAAATAACCTTACCAACCCTATTACCATTAATATATAATATATTATAACCTATTATAAAAAGGCGAATCTATATAATTAAATAAATTGGTTTTTAATAAAGTATATATATATGAAAATAAAATAACTAAAGGTTATAATCCTTTAAATATTTAAATACCTTAATATAATTTTTATAAAGAATATAATTATATTTAAGAAAGTATTATAAGCTTAATATAAAATAAATAAAATAAGATTAATTACTTTAAATACCATATTAATTTTCACTATATTTCGTAAAGACCTTTTAATATATAAAGAAAGCGGATTACCTTTTAATAAATTACTTAAAGAAGGATTTTAAGTTAGCTAAAACTAACTTAAAAAAAGCTTTTAAAAGTAAAAAACCATTATTACAATTATGTTAAAAAGTAACATTTACCATTTATAAATAAATATTACGATAAAGCTTATAATATACCTTTAAAAGCTTAAAAACTAAAAGAATTTAATATTAATATAAACTATAAAATTCTTAACACTTATAATATATTTTAAGCAAATATTAATTAAAACAAATACTTAATATAATTATTAATATAATAAAGTTATAAAGCTTTATCACCAATAATATTTATTATATAAAAATTTCAAAATGTAAGGTTATATTAAAAATAACCATAAAGTTTTATCTAACTATATTAATATAATTAAATAAGAAATTAAAAGAATTACTTATAATATTAAATGCCTAATTAAATAAAGAACTAAAGTACTATATAATAAATAATATTTAAGCTTTCTAATAATATTAACAAAGAATTTATGCGTATTTACTTAAGGTAAAACAAATAATAAAAAAGCAATTAATATATAAAAGCTTTATAAATAAAATCTCTAAGAAATAAAATTATAACATTTAAATCCTATCCTTATTAATAAAAGCCTTAATTATAACTATAATAAAATTATTATTTTATTATTTCTAATAATAATTAATTAATATAATAAACATATATAAATAATACTTTATTTGCACCTTAAGCTATTTTATATAATACTAAATAATTATTTACTTATTAATTTTCCTTAAATCTTTTATATTATATATATAAAAGTAAAATATATTAATGAAAGGATATAATAACTTAAAATAAATAAAAGCGTTTATATATGCTTTTAATATATAAATAAAAACATAAATTTCCAATATTAAATAATAACATAAAATTTTAATTATAAATTATTAATAAAGGGTTATTATTATAATTAAAAGGGGAAATTCGCCCTTATTATAAAGGTTAAAACATATACGCCCTAATTATCTTATTAACTTATGAAATAATATAAGATAATAGTAACATCTAATTATTAAAATAAAATTAAGAATTAAATTATAATAAAATAAATATAAAATAATATACTTTAAGTAATTTAATCTTATAAAAGATAACGTTTTCTTTTTTAAAACTTATATTTAATATAAATATAAGAAAATTATAATATTATCCTAATGAATACTTATATAAAATTTATTTACTTCTTAATCTTTTAAGCCTCTTTTCTTATTTATATATATAAACCATTTATTTGTGAATTACTTTTTTCACTTAACTAAAAAACGCATATATAAAAATAAATATATATATATATTACCTAAAGATAAAATTCGTTACTAATTATATTATTTAATACCTTATTTTTAATTATTTTTTTAATAATAAATTATATAGCCTTTAAGTTAATTTAACTTTTTAAATTTATAGCTATAAACTCCTTATCTTTAAATAAATATTGTTATTAATATTTAAAATATAATATTTTTCACTTTAAAGATTTTTATTAGTAATATTTTACAAATTTTAACTACCTTATAATTAAAAATATTTACCATTATTATTATTTCTTAAGTTAATAAAAAGAAATATATATTTATTATTATTATTATTATTATTATAATTATTACCCCTTTCTTTCATTATTTAATAAGTTATAGCTATTATAGAATAAATATTCTTATAGCTATAACACTTTAAGAATTCTTAAGCTTTCTTTAAGCTATATAAAGCTTTTAAATTAGCTAATTATTTAAGTTAAGCTTACTAATATTTTAATATTAACTTAATAATTTAAACTTATAAACTTATTACAATAATATATCCTTATATAATATATTATCTTAATAAAATACCCTTTTCTTATAAGGCTTAAACCTATATTTAATCTTTTTATATCTTAATTAAAATAAATATTCTTTAATTAATATAAAATATATATATATATATTATTTATATATTTAAGAATCTTTATATATATAATAAGTTATTTTTATAACTCTTTGGCAATTTTTAAGGTATAATTATAATAAATATAATATATAAATAAATTATTTAATTAATTAAATATATAATTCCTTAATTATTCTTTAAAAAACTTAAATTAATATATATGTAAAAGTAATTTCGTTTTAATAAATAAGTATATAAATAATTATATATGAATATATTTAAGTTATTAAGTAATAAGTTTAAAAATATCTTTAATAATTTATCCCTTATATATTACTTATCCCTTAATAAAATATCATTAAAATGATAAATTAAGCTTTTAACTATTTTTTAACATTACTTTTTATTACTTAAGCTATATAAACTTATAAAATTATATGGTAAAATATATAAAAATAATTATGTTATATTATTTATTAAAGCTAACAAATCGTTATATTTTTAACCATATATAATAAACCAATTATATAAATAAATAAAATATTATAAATAACCTATTATATTACTTTTCTTATTAAAGAGCTATTAAAGAAACCAACTTAATTAAAGAATATAAATATATTTAGAAATATTATAAAGTAAAGAAAAAAAATATAATTAAAAATAATTATTAAAAGTTAACGTTAGTTTTAAACGGTAAGAAACTTTATAATATAAATATAATATAATTAAAGATATTTATTAATAAATAAGTATTATTTAAATAACATTTAAAATTTAAAGCTTAACTTAAAGATCTTATATATATTTCATTATTATTTAATTTTAATATTATAGCTATTTAAAGGTAAACAAATTTAATTTGTAAAAGATAATTAAAATAGTTATTTAAGGAATAAGTTCCCTTAAATACTTAATCTTATAGATTTTCCCTTAATTCTTCCCTTACTTATTCTTATAAAAATTATAAAATATTATAAGGTTTATCTTATAATAAGCTTCCTTTTTTTATTTATATAACTAATACTTTCTTTAATTATTATACTTTATAAATATATTGCTTATTATTTTAAGTTTTTATATAAACCCTTATTCCTAATTTAAATATACAGCTAAATAATTATATTAAAATATAACAATATTTTATTTTATCTTTTCTTTATTTTTAATAAATTATACATTAGCATTAAAATTAGTTAAAGCATAACCAAAGTAATTATATGCCTTAAAAAAATAATTCTTATTAACTTTATATTATTAGTTTATAAGGCATATATAAATTATATCGTTAATATATATAATATTTAATATTAGTGTTATTTTAAGTTTTATTTTTAAATAGGTATTATCCTTATCCTTAAAGTTACCTTATATATAATTCTTACTATTTTATAAAGAAATAATCTCATTTATAATATTATTAAATTTTTTATAAATCTTTTACGCATTAATTTTAAATTATCTCTTAATACTTTAAGGCTTTTATTTCATTAAGGCTATTATTATTTCCTTTTTTTTAATAATTTAATGTTAAATATTTAAGCTTTTTATAAAATCTTATATATTTCTTTTCGTCGTAATTATTATAGTATTATAATTTTACTTATTCCTTACGTTATTTTAAAAACTTTCTCATTTATATTTCCTTTTAAACTTTATAATTTTCCTTTTAACTAAGCTTTTTTAACTTTTAAATATTATATACTTTAATATATTACTTAAATATAAGGTTATCGCCACGGTTTAAAGAAAAGGAAATAATATAAAGATTTATATATATATAACTTATTCATTTAAATTAAAGGTTAATTAATATATTTATCTTTATTTATAAGGTTTTTCCACTTTCTTTACTTTTTAATCCTATCCTTTTTAAATTTATTAAGCATATTAAAATAAAAATAACCATTAAATACTAATTTTACTTACACAATCTTAGTAAAGCTTTACAAAAAACCTTTTAAAGTTACGCCCTTAAGAATATTAAGCCTTTATTAAAAAGCCTTATAATAAATCGCTATTATTTAATTAATATAAAATAATATTTCTTATAACTATTAATATTAAAATTATAAATTAATTAGCTTATATTAAAAAATTCCTTAAGCTTTATCATTAATATAAAGTTAAAATATAATAAATAACATTATTTTAAAAGCTAAATATAAAAGATAAGCTATCTCACTCGCTAATTATTACTTAAATACCTAAGAATTTTAACCTTTCTAAAATAAATTAATATTAAATAAAAGATTAAATGAATAAGCTATTAATACTTAATTTAAATTATATAAGTATTCGAAATATTTACTTATATTTTCTACTAATAATTTAGAAAATCTTAAATATATAATTATATATTTAAGATTATTTCCTATTTAAAATAACTTCGAAAGGTATAATTAAAAAGCTTAGAATATATAAACATATTATATTAATATATACGCTTATACATTTTAATACACTTATTTAATTTAAAATTAAAAAACATAAAGGAAATACTTTAATCTTATATAAATATAATACTCTTTTAAATTTAACCCCAATTATTAATAAGTAAATATAATATATATAAATCCTTAAATTGCTTAAGCTATTATAAAAATAATAAAAAACATACGACATAAAAATATTTATATAAAAATATTAAACTTTTAGCCTTAAAATTTATTAAAAACGTTATTATTATTTTAAACCGTTTTTTTTAAAGAAATAAGTTTATTTTTAATATATTTCCTTTAATTTAAAATAAAATTTATATTTTATTACTTAACCTTCATTTCTTATTTCTTTATTCCTTTAATCTTAAAAACAACAAAAAATTATTATTCTTATATATACATTATTTTATTTTCATATATTTAAATAATAATTTAAGTTATTTATTAATAATTATATATCTTATATTCTTTAACTTTAATGTTATACTTTTTTAATATTTTTTTACCCTTTTCAAAAAGTATTAATAATAAGTTATAACCTTTTTATAACATATTAAATTTCTTTTTGTAAATACTTATTAAGTTATTAAATTTAATAAAGGTATATAAGTTCTTTACATAAGCAATTACCGTAGCGGGAAAGGGTAGTTATTAAAAATGAATTTAATTTTAACAACGTTTCTTTTTAAACAACGTTTTTAAAATATTTGCTAATAGTTGCAATTTTTAAAGTGTAGAATATAAAAGGTATTAACTTCTATTCAATTAATATTAGTAAAAAGGCTGGCTACCTTAAACTTAATAGCTTAGTGATTGTGTTTTTTTAACATAAATCGCTTAAGCTATAGGTTCGAGAACTACTTTTTTAGCCTTTATTTTTTTAAAATTTTTTAACCAATTAAAGGCCGAGAATGATTTTCATTCTTTTTATACGATTCTTTAAAAACATAATGATTGCCTTTTTAAAAACGTGTAACGCTAAAAGTATAGTAAATAAAGAGAAAATACGGTTGCTTTAAGGAAAATCGTTTTTACTACTTACATTTTCTCTTTACGGTATTTTTACATATTTTAATTTTAATAATTTCCTTTAATAATAAAGTTAACATTATTTTATACGCCTTAAAATTCTTTTAAATAACATTTAAAGCTATAATTAACCCATTTCCATTTATAATTACTTTGTTAATTAAGGTTAAACATATTAAGTAGCTTATTATATTAAAAATAAAAAATAAATAAAATTAATCTTAATTAAAAAGGCTTAAAATATTAAGATATTAATATAATAAAGTAAGTTAAATAAGTATTTTATTATTTATGAAATATATCTTATTTATATTCCTTATATATATAAAAATAATAACTAAAAAACTTAACCTTATACGTTTTTAAACTAATAAATAAAAAAGCGTTTAGTTTTTATATACATATATATATAAGTACTTAAATATATACTTTAATATATAAGCTACTTTTTAACCCTTAAACCACACACTTAATTAAACACACTTAATACTATAATAATATTATCGCTTTAAAAAAAGTAACATATATTTAAGATATAATACTTAAATTTATTTAAATACATTTAAAAATATCTTTAACCTTATTTTAAGGCTTAAATTACCTTTCCCACACTATTTATAATCTTATTTATTTATAAGTTTTATTTTTTTAATCATATATTTTTATAATATTTATAATATAAAACAATAATTAACTTCTCACATTAAAGAATAAAATAATTATAACCGTATAAATGTTTTTACACTTATAATAGTTTTCATTATTATATTTATTAATTTAAAATATATTTAAAAAACAACTTTAACATATATATAATCCTATATTACTCACTTAAAAGGATAATATAGCTTTATAATTCTTTTATAAATATTATATCATTTTAAAATAATTTAACAAATATAATTATATTTATATTATACTTAAACATAAGTATATATATTTAAAAGGCAAATATAATTAATATATAAAAATTATATAAAAAAATGTTATATTATATAAATAAACTACATTATATTAAAAGAAAATTACTATTTACTTAATATAAGCTTATATATATAGCTTATATTATTAAGAAATAACCAATAATAAATATTTATATTTTCCTAAATTTTATTTATGTAATTCCTAATAAAAATATATATAAGCTATATTATAATAAATAAATTAAAACTACTAATATTAAAAAATTAACCATTAAAAAACCTATAAAGATTTAATCCATTAATTTAATTATATATTAAAAGATTTTAAATTAAAATAATGTAAACAAAAGATTAATATTTATTTATATGCTTTAATCCTTATTAAATAATTTAAGCTTTTTATAAAATAATATCGTTTATATCGCCTTATAAATTTTATATTATAATAACTTTAATTAGAAATTATACCTTAAAGGCTTTTCAAAATGCTTATATAAAATAGAAACCTATTTTAATATATAAACCATAATATAAATATAAGAAAAAAAAGGATATTAAACTAAAAATATACGATTCATTTATTTCAAATCTTTATATAAAACTTCCTTTTATATTTAATTAATAACTTAACGCTATAAACTTATTACTTTTTAAATATATAAAAGACGCTTAATTATTTAATAATTAATTAAGAAACAATTATCCTTCTTTAACTACCTTTACTTAAAGAATTAATTCTAATTACATTTATAACATAATTAGCAATTATATACGTTATAAAGTAATAAATTTTATTAACAAAGGTATTTTTCATACATTTACTTATATTACTCATTCTATTAATTATTTATTTTTAAAATCTTAATTTATTAATATAATATAATATTTACTTTAATAAAGCTATATTCTTAATTATTAAATGAACGTATTAAACAAATTTAATTAATAAATCAAAGATTATAAAAAGAATAACTAAGAATATTTTATTTATATGCTAAGGGTAAATTTCCCATAAAAACAAATAAATTACATCATATATACATTATTCGCATATTTTTTATTAAAACGCCATAACAACAAACCAAAAAGTGCTTAAATAATTTATATTAATAATATTAAGGATATAAAAGAAAAGACTTTAATTATAAAGCTCTTTTCTTAACAAAAATAATAATAACTTATATCTTTTAAAAATCATTAAAAGATTTCCTTTTTAACTATTATTAAACATTAATAAAATGTTTAAATATAATTATAACCCATTTTAAAATATATTTATTTCTAAACCAAATTATCCCTTACATATTTAAGTAATTACTATAACGTATAAATTTTACTATATACCTTTACTATATTAAATTCTCTTAATAATAATTTCAGCTTTACTAATATATTAAAATTAAGTTAACTTATTTATAACTTTTTAATATAATATTAAGTATAAAAAAATAACGTTATAAAATTAACTTATTTATTATTTACTTAAAAATATATATTATATATTACTTATTATAAAACTTTCATTTAATTAATAATTATTTCCCACATTTTTTATTTAAACATTTACTTATAAGCTTATTTATATTAAAGATTATATTTAACTTTTTAAATTTTATTCATTATATAATATAAGGTTTTAAATTAAATTCTTGCTTTAAAATATCTTTAATAACACATTAAATAAAGTACCTTAATTTCTTTTAAATAAAAGCTAATTAATTTCTTTTTACATTTTTTCCCTTCTTTTAGGACTTAATACTTAAATAACTTTTAAGGAAATAAATAACGTTTATATTAAAGAAAATTATAATAAATTTAAAATTATTTATAAATGATAAGAATTCATAAATTAATATATAATACTTTATTTAAAAAGGGCATTATAAATAAACTATTTACTTATTTAAGCTTATTATATATTTTATAAGCTTAATTACCATTTTATATAAGTATATTTAATTAAATAAAGTTATAAATATAATATATAATTAATAAATAATATAAGTTAAGGTATATACGTTATTATTATAACTTAAATAATAAATTATTTAATTATTTATTAATATTAAAAATATTAAAGTAAATTAATAAAGCATATTTTAATATAAAAAACCTAAAAATAAAGCCGCTTTACTAAAATTTAACCTTATACCATCTTAATTAATAATAGCTATATTATACTTTTAATTTACTTATCCTTTTATCTTAAATTAATAATTTATTTATTATCTTTAAAATCTTATTAATATAATATAATATTTAACCTTTTTATCTTATTATTAACTTATTTATATTTTATAAGAGAAGCTTATATTATTAAAATTGAAATCTTTATAATAATATTTACTTAATATGTTAAGTGAAAAAGAGAATTAATATTTATTAATTTTAAATAAATATATAAAGTGCTTATATATTTAGGTATATATATCTTACTATTTTAAAGGTTTATATTAAAATCCTTACTTATAATTTTGCTCTTTCCTTTTCTTAAAATTCCTTCCTTAAAAACTTTCCTTTCTTTTTTTTCTTTCTTTTCTTTCTTTCCTTTCTTTCTTTTCCTTTCCTTTCTTTCCTTTTCTTTCCTTTCCTTTTCTTTCCTTTATTTCTTTTCCTTTCTTTCCTTTTTTCTTAACCTAACTATTCTATCCTTTTAAGTTTTATTTTACTTTTTAAAATAAAAAATAATATCTTATTATTAAAGCCTATATTTAAATTAATTAATAATTATATATATAACCGCTTATTAAAAGGTTAATTAAATAACCCCTTAACTTAAAAATATTTTATAATAAAAATCTTCATATAAAAAGGTTAAATTATATAATTTGCTTATTATTTTATAAAATTTTTATATAAAAAGATATTTTATTTTAATAATAAAGTTAATTATAAATAACTTATTATTAAGTTTAAAGCTAAACCCATTAAATCTTAAATATTAATTATGAAATAATTAATTAAATTAATTAATATTAAATATATAAAGAAAATTAATAACTTTTATTAAAAAAAAGCTAAGTTAATTAAAAATGAAGAAATAATATAATATCTTAATAAATAAATAAATATATTTATTTTAATAATGCCAATTTTTATTTCTAATATTCATTAAGTATATAATATAAAGATAATTTATTAAACCCTTTAATAGTTAAAAAGCTAAGTAATATATATATTTCTTTCAAATATATAAGTAAAGTTATAACTATTCCACTTTTTAATTTAATTATAATAAAAAATATTATAAATATTGGTTATAATCTTCCGTATATATTAATAAATATCTTTTTTAAAAAATCTACACGCTTATTTCCTTAAGACTTAATTAATGTAATCTAAAAAATACCTTCCTAACGAAAAGGAAATACCTTACGAACTAATATTTATATAATATTTTTAAAAGGGCCTTTTATAAGTAACAAACGTAAATATTATATAAGTTTAAAAATTATAAATAAAAGGCTAAACTTTTTTACCTATAAGCTATTTAATACACACTTAAAGATATAAGATAAACTTTAGTCCGCTTATTTCCTAAGTAAAAGCTTAAAAATAATTCCTAATCTTTAAATTAAGCTTTAAAGCTATAAGCTTAAACCACTTCTTTTTATATTTAACCTTAAAATATTTAATATAATTTATATAAGTCCTATTTATAAACGTAATAAGAAAAAATGTTAAGATTATATAATTATAATTTATATAATAATCCCTTATAATCTTAATATTTATACTATTATTAGTATATATATAAGGTTATAAAAGGTAATAAATATTAAAATAAAGCTTTTCTTTTAATTTTATTTTACTTTTCTATTCTTTTTATTAAATTATAAATTAATTCCTTTTTAAACTATACCTTATTTATTATATATCCTATATTCCTCTATAAATTATTTAATATTATTAGCTTTATAAACCTAAATAAAATAATTTTATTAATATATTATTTAATATAATCCTTTAATTATAATAGGAGAAAAATAACCATCCTTAAAGAACTTTATATCCTTAATAAAAAACTTTATTTCAAATAATTACAAATATATATTAGCTAAATCTTAATTATAAGGAAAAGGCATACCATTTAAAATTTATTTTAATAACAATTAATTAAATATTAATAAATTACGTGTTACCACATAACGCAAAATAAGATAAATATATAAGAATATTTATATTTAAATTATTAAGAATTAAAAATAAATTATAATTTATTTCTTCCTTAGCTTTTAAAGGAACCTTAACCCTAATAAATATTATCTAACGTTACTAACTAAACATTAAATTAAGCTAAAAAAAATATAAGGTATAAGAGAAAAGTTTTAATATAATAAATTTATAATAAAACTTACAAAATAACTTTAATAAAATAAGCAAAGAAAATAAACTTAATAAGAAAAGATAAAAAAGTAAGCTTAATAAAGAAAAATAATTAAAATAAGCTTAATAAAAAAGGATAAATAAATAAGCTTAATAAAGAAAAATAAGGAAATAAACTTAATAAAAAAGGATAAGGAAATAAGCTTAATAAAGAAAAATAAAAAGGTAAGCTTAATAAGAAAGAATAATTAAAATAAGTTTAATAAAAAAGCTTAAGTAATTATACTTTTTAAACTTTACTAAAAAGGATATAATATTATAAAAATATTTTAAAAAGATCTCATTACTTTATTAACTTTATATAAGGAAATTCCATAATAAAACGGCTTACTAATTAATTATATTTACCACATAAAATAACATATTATTATAACTTAAAACCTTAAGATAAATTAAAAGAACATTAAATAAATACATATATTAAAGAATAAATAATATTATCTTAACTTATAATTCATTTAATAATTACTTATATTTTAACTTACCTACTATTTTAACTACCATTCCTACTTTTTATACTTTTTAATAAAGTTATAATCATTTATTAAATATAAAAGCACTTGCTTTTATTCTTTTCTCTTTAATTATTATTACTTATCTTACATAGCTTATATATATACTAACTATAAAACTAAATAAATTAAACTTTCTCATTTTTATTATTTATTATATATTTTATATAGGTTATATAACCTTAAAAAGTGTTTTTCTAACAAAGCTATTATAATAAGCGAAAAGCTTAATTAATTTATTTTAAAAATACACTATAACTTATACTATACTTAATATAAATATTATAAAAGCTCTTCCTTATATAATAAAATTAATTAATATAATCTTTAATTATAATTTATTAAAACCTAATAAATAAATAAATTAAAACTACCTTAAAAAATCATTTCTTATCCTTAAATAAACTACTAAAATCTTCATTTACCTTTATTATTATAAAGGTAAAAACTTTTAATATTAAGCTCTTATTTAAATTCAATTAATGGCCTTATATTTTAATAATTATAATTCATTACCTTTAAACATTAGCTTAATATAACTATATTTTTTAACGCTTTCGTTAAAGCCTTATAATAATTAAAATTATTAATTTTATTCTTTATATTAAATTTAATTAAGAAAATATTTTCCTTATAATAAAAACTCCTTTTCTTTTATCCTAAGCTTATACTAATAAATAAATTAATTAATTAATTAATTTTACAAATATTTATTTATACTTTAATTATTATAATAATATTTAGTAAATTTTATGATTTTCTAAATAATCTTTCGCTTATATCCTTAAATACTTTAAACATTTTATATAATATTTCTTTAGAAAATAATCTAATAAAAATAAGATTTAATAAATCCATATATTAAATCTCTTTTATTAGCAATATTAATATTAATAAAATAAAATATATTTAAGAAATAATACGTTTTTTAGAAATTTTAAGCGATATTTTATAATTTTAATTTTATATAAATAATAAAATATATTAAGTAATAATTATTAATATAAGCAATTATAAATAAAAATTAAAACTATAAAAAAAGGTTAAAGAATTCCACGGTTATATATTAATTTATAATATTATAAAATAAAATACTTTTAAAACTATTAAATAAATTCTTTAAAGAAAGGTTATTTTAAGTTTGAAATTGCTCTTATTATTTTTAAGATTTAAGTTTAGGTTAAGAAAAGTATTTAAAGAAAAAAGCATAATTTTAACATTTAAAAATAACTGTTTATACTTTAATAAGAAATAGCATAATTCGTTAATAATCCTTTTTTAAACGATAAACCTACGTTACTAAGATAATAAAAAGAATTTCATAAGGAATTACCAACCTTATTACTACTTATATACTTAAATAATCTTTTTATTTTCTATTTTATTCCTTTTTTCTTTTCTTTTTTTTAATATATATTTTATTAACCTTCTTAAAAAATATTATTATAACTAATTTTTATCTTTAAATAACGCATGTCGTATAAAGTAATTATAATTTAACCAAATAAAGCTATTAAAATTTCAAATCTAAAAATATTAAAATTATTATAATAAGAATAGAAAAATTCATATATTTACTTTATATATTAAAGTTTAAATACTTAAATATTTAATACATACCTTAATTAAGGCTTAATATATATATACAAGGGATAAAATTAAATAAAAATACCAAATGAAATAAACCTATTAAACCAATTATTATATTAGTATACTTAATATTAAAATTAAAATATATTAATCATTTATAAAGATAAAAAAATCAAAATAAACTATAACATATATATAACCACCTTTAATTACTAATAATATTTTAACATTCGTAAATAATTATTATTATATAATATAAATAAACCTTAAAAAAGCTATAATAACTTTAATACCCGAGATAATTAAATCCATTCTTTTATAATTTCTACCTCCTTTTTAAGAATATAATTTAAGTTATACTTTTCATTTATATAAATAATAATTAAATTTTATAATAATTAACTATTACGCTTATATTTTTATATGTTTTTACCTTATAATATTTTTTATAATTAAAGGTTAATTTTAATTATAAATAAGTTAAAGCATTTTATATTATTTATTAACCTATTTTTATATAATAAAGGCAACTTTTATATTAAATATTTAAGAATATTTAATAAGTTTATTATAAAGAAATTTCTCTTATCTTTTACGTATAACCTTAAGCCTTTCATTTATTTTAAATACCTTAAAATAAAAATAAATAATAAAGAACATTTAACCATTATAACTTATTATCTTATACATAAAAATAAATATCCCTTATTATTATAAACGTTATAAATACTTTTTAAATTAATAACTATTACTTTTAATTATTATACATATAATATATAATATTTTTAATATTTATCACATATGCTAATAATAAATAAAAGGGATAAGCCATTTTTAAATATATATAAACAATTACATATACATTTTCATACAAATATATAAATATAATATTATTTATATATATATAACTTATATTAAGTTTATATATTAAAATAACCATAACGCTTAAATTAAACTAAATTAGAAAGATTTTCAAAATATAAATTAAAATTACTTAAGTAAAAACCAATTATTTCCTATATTTAAAAGTACTTTATTTTTATTATAAATATTAAATTACTTACTTAAATAAAGAATAAAATAAAGAATATTTCAATTCAAATATATTTAATTTTCCTTAATATAATACTTATTATATTAATATTTATATTATAAACCTTATAGCCTTTTAACCCCTATAAAATTTCCTATTAAAATATTACATATATAAAATAATTAAGTTAAATTAATGTTACCTTAAAAAAGATAAGGTTAAATATAAACTAAAGAGCTATACTTATAACCTTAAAAATAAACCTTCTTAATATAAATATAATATACCTTAAACGTTTAGTTTTATTAACTATAACATTTAAATTTATCATTACTAAAAGAAAATAATAAAATATTACAAATCTTAATTAATAAATAAATTAACGTATAAATTATTAAATCTTAACATTATTGCCTTAATATTATTACCTTATTAATATAAGTTTATATATATTTATAATAAGCTTTTTTCTAAATTAAATATTTCTAATTTTATAATCCTTTTCTTATTATAAAAACTAATTTAAAAATCTTCCATACTTATTTTATTAAATCATATCCTAATAACTTAAAAAAAATATTTATTCGCTTAAATATTCCTTATATATTATAAAAGCTTTACTAACTTATTAAAAAGAATTATTTATAATCTATTATTAACTTTCTTATCCTTAGCCTTATAATAATTAATTAAATAATATATTTTTTATAAATAATAAAGTTTCTTATTATAATATTACTTATAATTAAAAAATCGAAATATTATTAATTAATATTAGCTATTTATAAATTTAAATAACCTTAACTTACTTATATAATTTTATAATTTAAATCATTCTATTTCCTTATCTTATTAATTAAACAGCTATTTTTAATATAATAAATATGATAATATTTAAAAATTAAAACTAATAATATAAAGAAAGCTATACCTAACCGCTAAAATCCTCTTTTTAAAATAAAGCTTTTATATTTATTAAATTATATTAATATTTAAAACTAAGACTTAATCTTAGCAATTATATAATTTAAAAAGTGCTTATATTATTATAAGTTAATAAGATAATTATAAGGGTATATATTATCATATAAAATCTATTAAAAGACATTTTTTATTAAAAATATTCTTTATTATAAAATCTTTCTTTTAATTATATTTACTATTATTATATTTTCATTATATTAAAAATAAATTAATTATTAAGATTAACTTATAAATGCTTAAAGTAACTTATTATAAGCTTACTAATTTAAGAGGCTAATTATATATTTAATTTAAATTAAATTATATTTATAAAAAACCTTAACTTTTCTACCTTTAAAGTTTCTCCTTTTAATTACCAAAATTAACTTATAAATAATCTTATAAACTTTAATAACCTTACCTTAAATTTGCTATTTTAAAATAATTATTACTATATATTATATAATTTATTTAATTATATTTCAATTTAACTTTTAATATTTTAAATTAACTTCCTCTTTTATTATATTAATATATTAAAGATATTGCTTTAATATATGGGCTAAAAAGTAGAAGATTTTATAATATAATCTTATAAAATGGAAAAATATAACGAAAATATAAATAATATTTTATTAAAACTATTTATTATGATTTAAAAACTAGAATTTTTCTAAGACGTTTTTAACGGTTTAAAACCTACTCGTCCTAATCTTAATAAGCCTAAGAAAAAATAAATTTCATTTTAAAAATTATATCCTTATACTATTACAAAATATCTTAATATATAACCTAATTATTTTCCACTTTTTCACATTTTTTATTAAAAGTATATATAATTAAAAACATAATTTATAAAGCTTTAATTATTTCTTTAAGAAAAGATATTATAATTAAAATTCGTTTTATTATAATTTATATCTTTAACTTTAAATATAAAATTTCCTCTTTAAATATATATAATTTTAATATATTTTAATAATATTCTATATTCATAAAATATTTAAAAAGGTTATTAATTATAAAGTTCACATTCGCCCTAACTATAATTCTATTTAAAAGGTTTAAGTATTTAAATAAATAAATATGTGAAAGAAAATAAAACATTAAATTATAAGGAATATATTATATTATAAAAAATAATAATATAATATTACTCTTATTATTTATTAATAGAAATATAAAATAAATAAATATAATATATTTAAACTAAAATACCTTTATAAATGGAAATATATATATAAGATAAATAAACAACATAAATAAATATTTAAAAATATCCCTATATAAGAAATAAATAAAAGTAAAAAATAAATTCCCTTTTAACCTTTATTACCTATTCTTTTTCCCTTTCCTTTTTATTTTTTCTTTTTTTACATAATAAATAGAATTATTATAATCGCCCCACTTAACCCTAATATAATAGTTAAATATTAAACTAAATCGCCATTTTTAATCCTTAATAAATTAATCCTTTAAATTAATAAAAATATTAAAAATGTAATAATAATTATAAGAAAAAAAGGTAAGAATATAATAAATTTATAATAAAGTTATAATAAATTCTTAATTTAATAAAAAAGTAAAAATATATTAAATATTCTATCCTTAATTATTTTAAAAATAATTAAAGCTATAATAAATAAAATAATTTTAATAAATATTATAATTAAGCATAAATAAATATAAATCTTAAAAATAGTAAATAATGATAAAGGGATAACGTTAAAATTTAAGAGTATATTAATTAAATTAAGGAATAAATTTAATATATATAAAAGAATACCTATATAATTTATTTTATTATAATTATTATAATAATAAACTTAATTCGTTTTAATAATAATTTCTTAAGGAATATAATTTATAATGAAATTAATTATATTAATAACTTAGTTAATACTTTAAAAGACTTAAGTAATAATTAAATTCACAACCTTTATTACAACCATAATTAAGCTTTTAAAAGCTTATATTATAACGTTAATAACTATATTCTTTATATTATTAAAAGCCTTAAATAATATAAAGGTGTTAAGGAAAGAAATATAATAAAGGCTAACAACTTCTTAACTAAATAAATATAATAAATAAATTTAAATCTTAATAATATTACTCATATATATTTCTTTAAGCGTAATATCTATAATTATAAAGATAACGTTAAAGCTTAATAAAATAATAATTAAAATAATCTTCATAATATAAGTAAAGAAAAGAAAACTTAAGAAATAAACGAAAGAAAGTAAAATTAAATTATTAATAAATATATAAATTTATATATACATTTAAAAAAAACAAAAGATAAGAATAAAAGATTTTAAAGGGTAATAAATAATAAAAAAATTAAAAAACATATTATAATAATAAGCTACTTTAAATTCATATAAATATATACAAAAGGAAATACCTTATTTATAAGTACTTATTATCCATAATACTATAATTAACTTATAACTTATTTATAATTAACACAAGCCTAATAATTCCTTAAAAATACTTAAAAAATATATTATAAAAAAAGCTTTTATAATAAGTCGCAACTTATAATTCATTTTACGCCATAATAAACTTCTTAATAATTATTATTAACTTCTCTTTAACGTTAAAACATAACTTAACCTTCGCTTTAAACTATAATTTAAATAAATTAATTTATTAGAATAAATAATTATTTTAAACCTATAACTTATTAATTTAAGTGATAAAACTTAAATTAAAATTAAAACTAATTTATTATTAATTAACACATTTAATAAGCGTAATAACTTATTCTTAAAGATTTACCTAAATATTTTCTATTAAATAATCGCCAAATATTATTAATAATAAACGAAATAATACTACCTTAAAAATAATGTTAACATTATTATAAAGCTTTTAATAAACCCTAATAAAATAATTGCTTAAGTTTTTATTAAATAAATATTTCTTTTTAAGAAATAACTTTTACTTATAACCATTTTCATAAATTATTATTAATCTTATTTATAATATTTTAAACTTTAATTTAAATTAAATATTTATCTTATTATTAATAATGTTAATTTTAATATAAATATAATATATAATGTATTTTACAATTGACCTGCCATTCTAATTAACCCGTTACTTTTTAACTTTTTCAACATTTACTTTATTTATTTATATATTTATCCATAATTATAACATATCTGAATTATTTAAAGATATTAAATTAAACCTTATTATTTAAGCTTTAAAATAAGACTTATATCTTAGCGTTGTATATGTTGTAAGAATTTATAATATTCCTTAATTTATTTTATATAATAAAATGGATGGTATATTATTTAAATGTGATATTATTTATCCTTGTTTAAAGTTAATTTCAATAGAAGAGGAGGTGATTATTAAACATATTCTTAACTTAAATATGCGAGCATTTCCTCCTTAGATTTAAAACGTTAAAGAAATGGCAAATATATTATTACGCGAACGTGACGCGGAACGCGTTGGAAAGAATTAAGCTTCTAACTTTATTAAATAATAATTAGAGCTTAAGATATGTTTTAATTAAAGAATTAATTATTAAAGAATTTTATTTAAAGATTTAAACGTATATTAGAAATGGTTTAGCCTTATTTAAGATATAATTATAAAGTATAATATATAAGAAAAGAATATTTATAACTTTAATAAGATTAAGTTTATAATGGGTATAATTATATTAATAAGAATGGTTATTATAAGCTTTAAAAAGAGATTAAGGCTTAGGTAAAGTTAATAAGGCAATTAGGAATGGTTTATAGTTATATAAGCTATTAATTCTTAAGATTAAGCTATTTCTTTATGAATTATTATGGTAGGGAAAAATTATCTCACATCTTAATATTGCGATAGTAAATTTCCACCCGATTAGATTATTTTAATCTTAAATAATAAATAAATAATAAATAAGATTATTATAGAATGGCTTAGATATTTTAATAAGTATATTAGGATTTAAATGAAAGATTTAAAATGCCTATTTATCCTAAACGGTTATAAGAGCCATTATTCTTTAGATTTTAATTAATTTTACCGCAATAATAACATTATTCCTTTTTATATATCTCCTTATTTATCCCATAAGTTCTAGCCTCTTAATGTAAGCGTTTTTACCGTTTTAAAACGCATATATAATATTAAAATTAAAGCTTTAATATAATGGTTTATAACACATATTATAAAAGAGGATTTTTTCATTACTTTCCGTAATGCATTTTTTATTACTTTTATAAAAGATAATATTTAATTTAACTTTAAAAACATTAGTTTAATCCCATTAAACTTAAATTATATTATTTCATAGCTTAATATAGCGCTAATAATCTAAACTCCTTCATTAAAGATTAATTTACCTAATATATTTTAGATTTTGAAAATGTTAACTAATCTTAAAGATATAATTAAGTAATCTATTTACGTTAAAAATAGAATTATTAACTATTATATTAATTTCCTAATATTAATTGTAAAAGCTTTAAATAAAATCTTAAAGTTTAATTATAAGATAATATATAAGATAACGCTTTTTAAAGATTAGATTATTAAGTTAGAAGAGATAAATTATCTACTTAATAAGCGTTATAGGATAAAAAATAAACGCTTATATAAAGGAAAATCTTTTATTTATAAGGAAGGTTAAATTCTATAGGAATAAAGAAGAGATATTAAAGCTATGAATATAATTAAAGGTAAAAAAGATAATTATTATAAAAGGGTAAAGGAAGGTGTAAGGCGTTATAAAATATGCGGTAAGATAGGATATAATATAAGAACTTATAAGGAGGTTATAAAGATATTTAATGAAGAAGATTAATTTAATTTCTAATTGATTTGAATGCGTTATGGTTGTCTTTTTATTAATTAAAGTTGCAAGGTAGTAAAAAGGTAGCGGGTTAATTGAGATAGCGGGTCAACTGTGAAATACGTTATTTAAATATTTATATAATCTTTATTAACATTTATTACGTTAAAAGGCATAATTTAAATTATTTTATCTTATAAACTTTAATGTTAGTATTTTCTTAAAAATATTTCTTAAAAATAAAAAGGACATAATAATTTCTAAGCTATTTTAAAAGATTTATATATATATATTATTTATACCTCCTTAAATTTATATTTCTCTTATTATATATATATTTATTTCTAACTATATATAATAAAAACGGCTATTCCTTACCCCTTAAAACATATTTCCTTTTTTCTTCTCCTTTTATTTATATTATCTTAGCCGTTTATATACTTACTTTAAAGCAATATTTAAATATAATTTAAATTTTATCCCTATAATTTTCTTTATTTGTTATGAAATAACCTATAAGGTTAACGCTTACTTTCTTTTTAAAATATTTCCTTATTCCTTTTAAAAGGGATTTTAAGATTTTATATATATCTTATATATAATTATTAAAGGAATTTATATTAAGCATTTTTATACAACATTTATTAAGGTAGTATAACTATTATAATATACTATGAGAATAAATATAAGATTCTTACATAAACTTATTACAAAATTAATATAAATGCTTTAACGTTATAAGCTTTATATTTCATAAGTAAAAAAGGCAATAACTTAATAAGAAAATAAGCTTTAATCTTTTTTAATAAAGCTTTTTTAAAAAAATATTATAATTTAAGTAATATTAATAATATCTTTCTCAAAGTTAAGAATTAATAAGCTATTTATTATAAAAAAAACAAAATTTAATAAATAATAAATAATCTTTCTTACATTTATAAATATATAATTAAATATTAAATCTTTAATAAATATATTTATAAATAAGAAATTTTAACTTATAAATTATATTTTTAATAAGAATAATAAGCCTTATTAAATTCAAATTAATTAATTTCCATTTTATTTTCATAAAGGTTAACTAATATTAAAAAAACGTCTCTACCCTTTTAACTTTAAAGTTTAATTAAAATAAATAAAAGATCAGCTAATTTTCAACGCGTTAGCAATATAAAACGAAATTATAAAAATAAAATATTTACCCCTTTACTAATATATAACTAAGACTTAATAATAATGCTAGTTAAATCCTTTTTCTAATATTTCTTAAGTATTTTCTCTTTAAGAAATTAAAATTCCCTTTTAAGCTTTTTATTCAAATATATTAATAGGTTATCCTTACGTTTATACTTAAACATATCCTTCTTTAAGATAATAATGTTAAGCGTATTAAGCATATTAAATATATTAAATATATTAAGGAATTTATCATTTAATTTAATAAGCTTCTTATTAAATAAAGTTATAATTTAAGTTAAAATAATTTTATATTTATTTATTTAGCTTAACTCTTTTTACCTTTTTATTAATAAAGATTACCATAATCTTAATTCCCAACTTATCTTTAATTCACGAAAATATTTCTTAATGTAATTTAATTAAAATTAAGCGCTTAAATAAATAAATTAACTATTAATATATAGGTTTTTACTAACGTAATATTATTTATAAATTTAATTATTTACGTAACTAATAACTTTTTACCTTTACATATTTAAATATAAAAGGTTTATATTTAAATTAAAAAGTTAATAACTTATTTCCCTACATAATTAATTATAGATTTAAGATATGCTTATATTAATTAAAGTTTTTAATTAAAAGTAATAAAAACTTACTAGCTTTAAAAACTCAATTCTAATTTATAATAATCGCAACTTTTTATTAAATATATTTATAACTATAAAATGCCCTTTAACCTTAGTAAAGATAAGTTAATTTAAAACGTTATTATCCTAATAAATATAAAGCTATTTCATATTTAAATTAAGCTCTTTATCCAAAAGCTTTAATAAGCCTATTTTTCCATAATAATTTCTTAATACCTCCCTTATATAAAAAATAACTAAGTAAAAAAAAATAGGGTTTATATATAAAGGTTTAAGCAAATACGTATTACCTTTATAAATATTTAACCTTAAGCTTAATAATAATAATATTAACAATTATTAATATATATTATAACGTAATAATTAAGTATATATAATTTATTAAATTTAAGATTCTTTCCCTTTAAAAATTTAATAAATTTAAGTGTAAATTCCATTTTATTATAATTATTTCAAAATAAAATAAAAGTTAAATCCTATATTAAATATATATAAATAATTATTAATGGCTTAACTTTTAATTAAAAGGATAAATAAGGTAAGTTTTACCTTATAATATAACCTTATATTTAATTTAAATTAATAAGAAAACTTAATATAATTTAAAACATAAGTAGTTATATATGTTATTAAGTAAAGATATACCTATAAATTTACATATAAACATAACTAAAAGAATATCCTTTAATTTAAGGTTTAAAGGTACTTTTTTATTTAAATAAAAATGAATATAATTGTATACTTTTATGATTTAATATTAAATATAATATTAAAAAAAATACCTAACTAACCTTATAAATAAAGGAACTACGATTTATTAACAACTTACCATATAAATTTAACAAAATAAATACACTAATATAAATAATTAATTAAATATAATTAAGATTAATAAAGCCTTACTCTCATTAATATTTAACGGTAAACTTTTTCTAATAATTTTTAATTCCTTATTAAGAAAAAGGCTTATTTAATCCTTTTTTAAATCTTATATTAATTTTTAAATAATAAATAAACTCTTTTAAATCGCTTAAAAAGTTAATTAATTTTAAACTAAATTTCGTAACACTAAACTTAATAAAATATTATTTAAAAGTTTTTCTTATTATTAATACTTATAAATTATCTTAATTTTTAAGTTAATGCTTATAATCTTTTATTATATAAGGTTATACTTATTAAGGTATTAGCTTATCGTTTATAATATTAAAATTAAAAGGAAAGTTTTTTCCTCTCATTATATAATTTCTCCTTTATTTTCCTTTTTAAAACTTAATAATAAATATAAGCAATATAATAAAAGTTATATTTTAGAAAAAAAATATAATAAAAATAAAAATAAAGGAAAAAGAAAAATTAAAGTTAAGCAAAGCAATATAAAGGAACGCAAATTCCCTAATATACCACTTAATCTTTATTTAACTATTTAAAACTTACTTATAAGTATATATTTACAGCTAAATTTAACAATATAATTTTAAACCACTTTATTTTAAATATTTATCCAATTTATTTTAAGTAATAACCTTAAAACAAATTAAAAGAAAAAACATTTTAAAGCTAACTTAAGCTTTAAATAACTTATAACTTACTTATATTATTATATAAACTTAAGCTAAGATTAAATCTTATTATAAAAGTAATTAAAGCTAAATAATAAAAATAGTTTATTAAAGAAATAATAATAATCTTATTCTTTATTATAATTTATAATAATTAAAATAAAAGAAACTAACTAAATTAACTTATTTTTATTTCTTTTTTATATAAAGCTATAACTTAATAATTACTTAATATTAAAACTTATTATTATTATAATAAATAAATTAATAACTTTATAAAATTAATTATTAAATTTTATTAACTTTATAATTATTTTAATTTTCTCTTTATCTATTAATTTTATTATAAACTTATTAAAAAAGTTAGAAAACTTCGTAATATTACCTAATTACTTATAATTTTTAATATCGCAGATTTTAATATTATTTATAAAATTAATTAAGATATTTACGTATGAAAAATACTTATAGATAAGATCGTTTTTAAAGAAAAACTTAACTCCTATAAAAACTTAAAAATCCTTTGTAAGTAAAAAAAATAAAAATAAAATAAAATAAAAAAAATAATTAAAAGTGCTTACTTAAAATAAAATAAAACTTAATTATAGCTTAATCGGGTAAATTAGCAATTAATATAAGTATAAAAGTAAGGTAAATATAAACTTAAAAAAAAGGAAATAGTTAAAATCCATATTAATATAAATCTTAATATTTTTAATAAGATTTGAGTAAAATAATTAATAAATATTCTAAATTTATTCCTTAAAATACCATCCAAAAATAATATAAATTATTAAAAATTAACATAATTTATTATAAGAAATAATAATCCTAAATAAACAATTATATATTATGTAATATTTATTCTTATAATAATTTTAAAGCATCCTTATAAAGATTAAAACGAATTTACCTTCCTTAAGAATTCACTTAATAAAATATTACATTTAAGAGAATATTAATTTATCTTTATATAATTAACTTAATAAGCGAATTTTCATTAATAAAATAAGTATTATAAATCATTAAGGCATACGTTAAGGATTTTTGCGTGGCATTTTTTCTTTAGCTAAAGCTAACTTAGGAATTTCTATAATATTCCTTATAAAATAATATAATAAAATATCCTTAATGAAAAGAATATAATAATTTAAAGAAAATATGGTAAAAGTTTAATATATTTATTTACTTATTTATTAAGTTATTATAAATAATATAACTTAATATATTTATTCCTTTTTTAATAGTTATAATAGGTTAAAGCATAGCTAAAAATAAATTATAAAGGAGGTTTATTATTTTTAACATAAACGAAAACCGTTTATTTAATTATTATATAATTAAAAAAGCTTTAAATATACTATTATTAAGCGTAAATAAAATAGAATTATACTAATATATACCATAGTAAAACTTATAATAAATATAAAAAGCGTAAAAGCTTAATTTTATTAGATTAATCTTAAGATATTATTATTATTTAAAAGATTTATTAAGATTTTATTAAATTACCTTCTTTTTAATTTGGAGTAAAAATTTACCTATAAAAAGATTAAATATTTTATTAAGATATTTAAGAAAAAAAATATAATCGTTTAAACTTAAACCATTCCATCCTTAAAATTATTTAAAAGGATATATTATAAATATTATTATAACGATTAAGCTTAAAAACGAACAATCTTTAAAATTTTATATTATATATACTTTACTTTTCCCTTAAAAAGCAAATTCTATACCTTTAAAAAAAGCACTATATAATAATATTTAAATAACTAAAAAAGATTAATAATTAATAAACGATAAAACTTTATATAAATAAGTTAAACTATCCTTTCCTATAAGAACTATTATAATAATATTAATTCCTAAATCTTTTTTTTAATATTATTTAATTCTTAATTAAGGAATTTAATAATAAGGATATATATTTAAATGAATATATTATATTAAAAATTATTAATTACCTTTTTCCCTTAATTAACTTAAACCAATAATGAGTTAAGCTTAATAAAAATAAATTAAAAATATTAAAAAAGCTCTTTAAGCATAAAAAACTAAAACTAATAATAAAATCAATTTTATAAATCTTAAATTTACGTTTAAAGCTTTAATTAAAGATTTAAAATAAAATCCTAATTTAAAAATATAATAAAATATGTCTTTAAATAAGGGTTCGTATATTTTTTACTCCCATTCCCTTCCCTTTCCTTCCCTCTTTTTCTTTCTCTTTAAAAAAAACAATTATTTATTAATATTTAATTTCCTAAGAAATTAAATATTACCTCCATTATATTTATAATATATAATATTATATTATTAAATTTAAAGCTACGTTTAAATTTATAAATAAGGAAATAATATAAAAGCTTAAGTTTTATATATTAAATTAATTTCTTTGCGATAAGCTTTATATTATAGCGATAATTTAAATGAAAGCAATCTTTAATAATATAAATAATAAGTTAAAAAGGAAGAAAATCATTAAAAAGCTTAAGATAATAAATTGTTTAATCCTTTCTTTATATATATTACAATAAAATTTTAAATATTTGTAATAATATACTAACGTTATAAGGCAATTAATTTATAATAAAAATTAACTTTTTATTATTATTAAAACCTTAATTATAAATACCTTTTACTTTAAAGTAAAAATAAAATTAAGCTTTAAGGTAACCTTTTAAAAACAAATAAAGTTACTTTATTTATATATTATATAAAATATTATTAAACTTTTAGGTTAAAATTTTCTTAAAGAAAATAATAAGAAAAGTTTAAAGTCACGCTTTTATAATTAAAATATTTAATATAATTTAATAACGTAAACATAAGAATTAAATTTTACTTATAATAAGATAATTTATTTATTTCTTTTAAACCTAAATTAAAAATTAATAATAAAGGCTTTATTATAAGCTTAATAATTACCATATTATAATTATAAATAAAACTTTAACGCCTTAATTAATATAATAATTAAAGCTTTTAGTAAAACATAATTAACGTAATTAGAAAATATTCATTATAACTTTACTACTTTATATATAAGGAAACCTAAAATAAAATAATATAACCAACAATATTTTTAAGCATATATAAATAATTATCATTATATTACTAAGGCTAATTTTACTTATAAAATAAAAAAGGATATTAATATTACCTCTTTATTTATTTAATAATTTATTTTTCATATATTTTAAGCTTAATATAATCAAAATAAAAATTAAAATTATCTTATAATTAATCTAAATAATAATAATAATAATAATAATAATAATAATAATAATAATAATAATAATAACAATAATAATAATAATAATTATAATAATAATAATAATAACGATAATTATAACACTATTCATAATAAAATTAAAAGCAAAAAAGTAGCAAATTTAAATTAATTAGTTAACCCTTTTACCTTAACCCCTTTTAATTATAATATAATAAATGCCTTAAGTTAATATTAACATTAATAAAGGCTTTAATAAATATAAATTATAAAATAACCTAATAATATAAGATAAAAACCTTAACGCACATAAATAAAACGGCTTATTATTATAATTAAAAAACTTTAATTAACTAAAGAAAGGAATTATAACTTAACCCTAACTACTTTTATAATAACTACTTTTTATAACGCGTAAAAAAACTTAAATTAATCTTATTAAGAATATACCACGCACTAAACTAAATAATAAAACATAAATTATTTATATTAAGAAAATATATATTAACTTAAGCAATAAAATTCAAACTACCTTAATTTATTATTAAAGGCAATCACAATTTATATTTATTAAAATAACTAATAAATAAAAACCAAAGAATATTCCCACAAAAATATCATTAAAAACATTACAAAGGTTTGGTAATAAAATTTAAAGAAATAATTTTTATTTAATAAAGAAAGCTATAATATTAAATTAAATAACTATATAATATATCCTAACGATATAATATATTTAAATAATAATTATAATAATATTTCCTTAAATATAATCTTATAATAATAAAAGAACATACTTAATAAAAATAAAATTAATTTACTTTATCTTTTTTAATTTAAATATTTTTATTTAAAAGGTAACAAACATAATATATTAGATTATAATTAATACCGCTATAATTTAATTAGCTTTTATTAAAAACCCTTTTTACCTTAAATATAAGTAATTATACTACCCTTATGTAAATTCCCTTTAGCTATATTTTTAATCCCTATTTTTTAAACTCTACGCTTATTTTTATTTCCATACCCCTTTTAATTTTTTATACTTTTTAATAATAAAAACCTAAAAGATAAATCCAATATTAATTTATCGTTTATATTAACATACCTTAAAAACTACAACGATATAAACTTACAATAACTATTAATATTATTATAATTAAAAAACCAAACTTATTATCTTAGCTTATTAATTAATAATTCATTAAAGTTAATATTAAAACTATAATAACTATATATATCCTTAAAAAATTTATTATAAAAAATAAGTTTAAAAATATTTATAAATAAGGCATTATAATTATTCTTTTCTAACGATATATTAATTATAACATTTTTATTATTAAGCTTATTATAAATTTCAAATTATAATTTAAGAAATATTTTTTTACAAAATTTATCAACGTTTTTAAAATTACCATTAAAACCATTCTAAATAAGCTAAAGCTAAAAACTAACGTTATTTACATTCTTATCATTAAATATTAACATAATAATATTATTAAAAAAAATTAAGCAAAACAAACAAATAAATATTAAATGAAAATCTTTAATATAGGAAAATATAAAAGATTATAATAAGAAATAATTATTTTAAAGTTTATAACTATTAATTTACTAAGTAATTAAAGCATATAAGTAAGTATTAAATAAAATTCATAAGCTTTATAACATATAAGAACATTAAGCTTTAAAACTATAATAATATTATTATAATTAAAGAAATGGTAAAACTTTATATTAAAAAACATTAAATTTAAGGTATTATTTAAAAGATTATTATATATTAAGTTAGTTAAAACATATTTACATATATAATTAATTATAAACCATTTTTCATATATTATAAAGATAATATAAACAAAATTAATCCTAATATAAGTCTTAATAATATAATAAAGCTTATTAAATATTATAATAATAAAAGATTTATTTTAAGTAAAAAAGCCGCTTAAATTACCACTTAAAGGATTTTTAAGCTTATATTAATCATTAACTTTAACCTTTTTACCTTTTTCATTTTTATCTTTAATATTATTTTTAGCTATATTTTCTTCTTAACCTTTTCCTTTAACTTAAGCATTATTTTCGCTTATATTTTTATTTATATTTATATCATTAATTTTTTCATTATTAAATTTATTATCGCTATTATTATCTTTATTATCCTTATATTATAATAAAAACCGCTAAGGTAATAACATTTATATTAAAAATATTCATTAATTAAAATTTAAAATAATAAAATATAATCTTATAAAATAATTAATAACGTAAAAACTAATAAAGCTATTAAATATATATATTTACCGTTTTTATAATTAAAAACGTAAAAATAATATTACTTTACTTATAAAATATTATCCTTAAAAATAATAATAAGCATTACTTTAATTAATTTTAATAAAAAAACATTCTTTTCTTTTTAAATTACTTTTCTTTTTTTACTTTTAACCTATACATTCCCAACTATAATATAATAAACATAATATATTATAATATAATTTACGCTATTATTATTAAAAACATAAAAATTTAATAACGATTTAAAGTTAAAATAACTTAAATAATACATATTAAAACACTAAAGGAATAAATTACGCTCTTAGCTAATAAGAAATAACATAAGAATTATATAACGTTTTAATATTAACATATTATTAATTATATATATATATATAATAATTAAAAAAAAACACATTATTTATTAATTTTACATATATATTTAAATAATTATAATAGAATTAATTAACGCTTTATAAAGCTTTATAATAAAGTTAATAATTATTAAATATTACTTAAAAGCTTTAAATTAATATTACTTTAAATTTATAAAACGCGAACGTAATATAGCTTTTATTAATTAAATATACTTATTACTTATATTACTATAACTTCTTATTAAAGATATATAATTAAATAAAATTTTCACTTTTTACAAACCCTTAATTAAACAATTTTAATAATATAAATTTCATTTAAATATATTTTATATTTATTACATTACGTTAAATTTATTTATTAATTACTTTAATTAATATTATAAAACCACATTTTAAATAAAAAATACCCCCACTTTAAATATAATATTAACCTTTTTTTAACCATTTAACTAATTATATTAAATAACATAATATAATTAATAAAGGTTAAAAAAAATCATATATAATATTATAATAAAGCAAATTAACCTTAAGGCTTAATTTTATATTTTAATTTAAAGTTTTAATCTTAATTAAAAAATTTTATAACGTTTATAAGATTATTTTACACATTTTAATATATATTAAATTACTATATAATAAATTAACTTATATATCCTTAACTATAATAAAATATCTTAACTAATTATTATTTTAATATTTTCATATATTAAATAATTCTTATACTTAACTTATCCATATAAAAATAAGGAAAAATTACTTAAATATTTAAGCATAAATCATTTATTTTATTTACCTTACTATTAATATATTATAAAGGTAAAAAAAAACCAAAAGAAAAAATCAAAAGGAAAAATTAAAAGGAAAAATTAAAAAGAAAAACCAAAAGGAAAAACCAAAAGGAAAAAACCAAAAGAAAAAAACCTAAAAGGAAAAAACCTAAAGGAAAATAACCTTAAAAATTTAACAATAGGAAATTACTTATACTTAACTCGCAAATATTTATTCTTTAATCCTTATAAAGTTTAAATCTTAACCTTTACTATATAAAACCATTCTAATTTAAACTTTAAATAGAATTTAAATATTTATATAACTAATATAAACCTTTATTTAACTCATTAAAAACATTATAATTAAAAAAAAAGCTATTCTTAAACTTAATAAAGAACATATATATTATAAATATTTATTAATAATTTAATATTATTTTAATATTATAAATTTACTTTTTAAAGGTTTATAAAAACTTTTTAATAAGTTATTTATTATACTAAGAAAATTAATTCATTATTAATTTAATAACATTTACTATTATTAAAGGATTAAGTTTTAAAAAATATACTACGTTTATCGCTTTTAATACCTTTAACATTTTAAATATAATAAATAAAAAGAAGGAAATTATTTTAAAAAAGAAATAAAATATTATAAATAAATATAATATTATTTATAAGCTTTTATAAAATATTTTAAGAAAAAGTAATATATTTATTTTCTTAATATTAAAAAAAATATATTCGCTAAGTTAAGCATGTAAAAAGGGAAAAATAAAATTAAAGATTTTAATTATTTATTAATTATTTTTATAAATATTATTAAATAAAAAAATCCTTAATTTTTTATCTTTACTATTTAATAATAATAAATATTATAACTTTAAATTAATAAATGTTAAATTAAAATAAAATATTACGCTTTATATATACCTTATATTATTAATTATAATATTATTTAAGTTAAAATGTTTTAATTATTTAATTTATAAATAAGCTATAAAAAGAAATAATATTAAAAGTAATACGTTTAAAAATATAAGTAATATTATAATATTAAAATATATTTTATCTTATATAAATTAATTAAAACTTTTATTATTACTTTTAATATATTTATATTTTATATTTCTTTTAAAATATATTATATATATTAAAAATAATATTAAATAAAAATAATATTAAGTAAAAATAATATTAAACGAAGTTATTTTTTAACATTAACGATTATTTAATAAATACGTAAAATATTTATTTAAAATTATAATTAAAAACATTTATTTTTAAAACGAAAATTAATTAAATTAATTATTTTTAAAAAAAATAAAATAAAAAAAATAATTTATTTTTATATTATATATTTCGTTTTCTTATATAATATATAATATTATATATATAAATTAATATATTAATTATTTAAATAAGTTAAAAATAAAATATTAATAAATAAAATAATAACGACATTAAACTTATTTTATTTAATAATAAAGTTTCGCCGAAAATTTTAAAACCTTATAATTTTTCGCTTTGAAAAGAAGTTTAAAAACTTATTTTAATTAATCCGAACCGTATTTATGTTATAAAAATTTAAAAATATTCGAAGAAAACTAATATCGCATTATTTATTAAAACATTTTCTTTACTTTCTTTTCTTTAATTTTTAAGCTTAATTAACTTTACATTATATATTTATTTCGGTAAAGTTATATTTAAGTATTTAATGTTTTTTATAAATAAAGCTCTTATAAAACCCTCTCGGCGGTAAAGTAATTGTTGCTAATACTACATGTATGTAAAGTTCCAAAGCATTATGAAGAATATAGTACTTAGGATTAGGCCTCGGGACTTAGGAAAAGGTCCGTAAAAGCCTCATTAAAATGATGCACAGGCCATATCCTAGTACTTGCTATTTTCAATATCACATGGATACATGAACTTAAGGCAAAATCATAAGGCATATTGCATGTACACATATACATACATGTATGTACCCGTCTACTGTACAAATAAGTCCATGCGGTAATATATGCCGGTGGTACTTTAATACTATACTTATGAGGTCCCTATCTCCTATTTATTTACGCATCTAAGTACATGTATGTATAAAAATAAAAGACGAATTTAAATATCATACCTGTACCGAGAAGCCTAGGTTAATTAGGCACATACATGACATAGGTACACATGTGGATACATGTATGTATGTATATGCGTATATATGTACATGTGTGTAGGTAGGGCACATGCAGGTACATTTACAGTGGGGAAATATGGGGATCATTGAGGCTGACCCCGCCACCAGCGCATCTTACGAAGCTAATTTTCATAGGCACAGTACTTTCAGCTAATAAATCTAAATATCGAACCTCATCATCGACAAATCGTTGCACTCCCATATCGTGTACCATAATTCTTTACGTTCTTTATATATCGTACACTAACCACCATTGCAAATCGATTTAGCACACTATCTGATTAAATCTGATTAATTTTCTGCCTGCTCTAAATCACCCCGCTTCCATGTTCAAACTTTCTCAACCAGAATGGACATTGCCAACTGTAGAGACCCTCCCAATCCTCACTCCTCTGTAATAATACCGTCCTGGACTTGTAGGCCACCCGCATCCAAAGCTTACATGCTACCAAATACCTTAGCCAAGAATCTTACCTACCCAATTCACTATAAGTGATACCAACTGCATCGAACCAAAATCGATTGAGGTAAGTTGCTAATTTGTGTCATTTTTTTGTTAGTTTCCTCTTCGCGTATCCCGTCTTCAATAATCTCTACACAGTCCCAATCTCGCATCTCGCGTCTTTTTCTCTCATCTTCTCATCTGGGTATATTTTGCCAACTCAACACACACCTTCAAGATCAATCTTGCTAATCGCTTGCAGACCTGTGTTCCTACACCTTTCAACTGAGGACTTGCCAACTCAAGCATCCAAACAACCTATCGAATCAATAGTACAGTGCAATTCAGGATGGCTATAAGAACGCTACCTGAAAGAGACTTTGTTGGACTATCACGAGCTTCGAAGATGAAGACAACTCCACAAAAGCCTGAAAATGGCTCGACGGTTGCCAAGAAAGAGTCAATATATCTACTTGGCAACGGCTTGTCTCAGATTCTTTGTGATCAGCTTGATTCTCCTGATCCGAGTCGAGAGTTTTTCACCTCTACTAGCAATCGTGCAAGGACTGGCTCGACATCCACCGCGTCTACAAGCGCCTCAACCACGGCCCTTTCTCCGTCTACTTCTAGGTCTCCCATCAACGCTGCGGATCTTGGTTCTAGCGACGACACTGGAGGTTATTGTCTGATTGAAGATGACCATGACATAATTACGTCTGACGTTCAGCATTGCGGACTGCACCAGCCCAGTCTTGCTGAAGGTCTTGCTCAAATTTCTCTCGTAGAAAGTGCCGAACCCAATAATGGTCATTCTCATGATGACGGGCTCCTACCTGCTGCACCAGTCGCCATCCCCCACGCACATCCCTTGCCCTCTGCATCGGCTCATCTAGCACCAGCTGAATTCAGCACTAGGCCAAAAACGGATGAACGTTTCATTTTCTTGTCGGGACGTGATGAGATTCTCTCTCGATACTTCGATGGAACGCTCTCTTTAGTGGGAGCTAAGTACCTGGCCAACACCCTCCAGGACTGGGACTTACTTAGAGCTCTCGATCAAAAGAGCGCCATTAAGGAGCAACCCGCCACCCAAGATGATGCCAGCCATCCGCAACAATATGATACACCAATTGTCGATACCCGTCCCGCCGAAACATCACCAGATTGTGTATTGAACAGCTCATATCTCAGGACGCCTTCGACACCATCATCGCCCATCAACGTCGACTATGAATTCTTCTTCTACAAGTTGATGGCCCACACCGAAATGGACAAATCGGTTACCCCAGATGCAGATACCAACCTACATGTCTTTGTGGACATGTCCAATATCTTCATTGGCTTATGTGACACTGTCAAAGCTGCGAGACAGGTCCCTCGAAGAAGTCGGATCACTGCACCCACATTCTCTTTCAAAACCCTCTCTCTTGTATTGGAACGTGGAAGGTCAGTTAAAAAGAGAATATTAGCTGGCTCTATGGGCATTTGCTCTGCGAAGGATCACCGCTCGAACTGGCCCGAATACTTTCTCGATGCAGAGAAGTTGGGATATACCATGAACATATTCACTCGTGTCCAAAAGCGAAAGCCGAAGCGGCGAGGCCGCACTCCACCCGATGGCGGTTATCTTAGTGCGGAAGACTCTGTCGGGGATGACGGCGTGGCTGTGGAATACGAAGTCGGGATTGGAGAGCAAGGTGTTGATGAGAATCTTCATCTAAATATGATGAACAGCATGTGGGACCATCTTTCTTGTCCTGGTACAATGGTGCTGGCAACCGGAGATGCAGCAGAAGCCGAGTTCTCTGGTGGATTCTTACAGTATGCAATCCGAGCTCTTGAGAAGGGATGGAAGTTCGAGCTCGTGACTTGGAAACGTGCTATGTCCTTTGCCTGGATTAACGTGGACTTCCTTCGAAAATACGACGGCCAGTTCCGAATCATCTTTCTCGATGAATTCATCCAGGAACTACAGACCAGGGACCTTTTTTAATGGGTATTTGTTCGGTGAATTCTATGTGTGGATATCGCCTCTACATGTACACCAAATACCCTGATACCTTCTAGGAAATACCTGGAAAGCGGAAAATATTCCACTCTCGGTCTTCCTATATCTAATCTTCTCTGGATTTGCACATCATGATGTTTTCTCTGATGGTGGTTATCCTTGCCTTTCTAGCGTTCCGTATACAACACCGGCTTACATTTTCGACATCGCAATTCGATCTTTTCTTTTCACATGCACATACTCATACACATACACATATACACCACGGTCTCACCGCTTATGAGGAGGATCTCCTATAGGAAAGCTGGGTTTATTTGGTGGTGGCGATCCCGGTTGAGGGGGCATCTACACAGTGATTATATTCGACCCCGTCCGCGTATCACTTTGGTGGATTTTCCGCGGCTTGCATTACACTAGTACTGACCGATACACTTTGACGACTCACAGCGAAAGAGGAGATGCTGGATTGGCACAGGCGACATTGAATTCCCAGGGTTGTGGAAACTAGTACGACTGGACGTTGGTTGACGTGTTCCGTTTGCCGGAAGGGTTTAGAGGGGTAAGGGTGTTTGGTTTGTACGAGATACCCCTTTGATGATGCGAGTTCTTCGCATTCATAGATGTCTGAGGCTGTAGACAAAGATCTTCCTTCCCCGCTTTGACTCCTTGCATATATAATATTATAAGTTGTGTGAGAAATTGTTTATATTTTTGTTTTAGGGGACTCAGGGTCTCATCTACTGTACATATTTTGGTGGATCGCCGATAATGAGATATATGACAGTTGGCATATTCTGGAGCAGTATTTCATCATTATCCATCGCCGACATTAGTTTGAGAATTAACTTATTTTATAGTGGTAACGTGTGCTGTTTGCTGAATATAGAAAAGAGCGTCATCAAAGGAACGGAACGACATGATGGGATTCTGAAAAGGGGAATAAAGGTGACGGACATGGTGGGGTGTGAAATGGGGGGGGGGGGGGGGGGGGGTAAACGGAGGGACTGGGGATAAACGGCGTGTTCGTTG
>JAMAKT010000119.1:0-11607 GCA_023628415.1 Hypoxylon sp. PDH2405 | reverse complement strand
GGGGGGTGAACAGGCTGACAGGGGATTAACGGGCGATGGATGTGACTAATAAATTAAAAATAGGTACCTTATGTAGGGTCTTACGTCAGTAATGATAGCGTACAGGTGCCTCATGTACCTCATACTTTAGTTCCATCAATGTTCTAGCCCACCGGACCCGGCCTAAGGTTAGGATTAAGATTATCTACCTATGGTATGTATCTTAACCTGACAGCCTGAGTTGATCGACGGCATACGATATGTACATATCCATGTCAGTTTAAGGTTCTCGTTCCTTTTCCAACAACAGATAATAAAAACCATTCCCTTCATTCACCTCCCGTTTACTACAGACCATGACTTGGTTTGATCAATCATGTGTAGCTCCCTGATTTTGCCTATTGATGTATAATACTCTCGTTTAGTTACTCCTAAAAAAGCATCATTCCTCTACTTACATATACAATATACATACCCCTCTACGCCATTAGGTATTTGTAGATCCGAGAGCGACTGCGCCGTAATCACTCGAACTCAGCTCCATGACTTCAGTTGATTAAAATGGCCGTCCTCCACCAACCGCCTAGACATATTGTGATTGGTATCGCTGCGTTTTTCCTCGTAGTCTGCTTCGTCCTTTTTACACCACGGTCCACACATCTCGACATCCACTCTATCGGCCACAGCGCTGCCCGCACCTCGCCAGCCTCATCTTCGGGGAAGCCCGATCGATTCTATGGCAAACACTACAAGGGCCACGCATCGCCTGTTGATATCAATCGGGTCGCCAACGGGACTCTAGGCTTCGAGAAAATATTGGTCGTCGGTCTTCCGGAGCGGTCTGACAAGCGCGATGCCATCGGACTCACCAGCTCTTTGACAGGATTCCAGGTCGAGTGGGTTGATGGCGTGAAGGGAGACACGGTGCCCGATAAGGCTGTGCCTTTCGGCACGGACAGGAAGAAACTATGGGAAACAAATCTGGGAAGTTGGAGAGGGCACATGAACGCAGTTCGCAAGATCATCGAAGAGGACCTCGGCTCGGCGCTCATCATGGAAGACGACATGGACTGGGATGTGAGACTGAAACCCCAGTTGGAGAGGGTTGCTCAGGGCGCTAGAGCCCTCCTCTCCTACGCCTCCAAACCCAACTCTCCTTATGGCGACGACTGGGATCTCATGTGGCTTGGACACTGTGGCGAGGTCTTCCCCGAATTGCTAGATGAGAATAACGAAAAGCCTATCGATGATCCTGGCATCCGGTACATGTCGCGGAAGTTTGTTATTGAAAATGACTTGACAGTACCACCCAAGGATAAAGTTACTGGCCTCATTGATTTTAAGAGTAGTCCTGAGTATACACGTTGGGTGCATATCACAGGTGCCCCTATCTGTACTTTCGCGTACGCCCTTTCGGCGAGAGGCGCTCGTAAAGTTCTATTTGACCTATCGGTAGATCACTTGACCGGTCCTTTCGACAACGCCCTTGCCGGACTCTGCAGACGGGCAGTTTCAACTTGGGGCACTGAGGATCCGGAGGAGGCTGGCGATCGCGGACTCGATACGAAATGTATAAGCGTGACACCGCCTATATTCTTCCACCATAAAGCCAAAGGTCTCGTCAACGGAGATAGCGATATTCAAATAGTTAAAGATGGGGAGATTCGCGAGAAGGGCAAGACCGAGAACATTGTGTGGAGTGCAAGGAATAATATCAGGAACATGATCATGGGGACTAAGATGGAGAGTCAGTACGAATAGACGTCGACATACGAGATTGCATCAGTACGACAAACACGACATTAAAGTACTAAAATAACATTATTCTTGCCTGCTTGAATGCGGGTCCATTTAACGAAGGACTTCGTGGGATTCGGCGGATTGAGATCCACACGGATGAAACAGATACACACGACGCTTGAAGGGGAGGACCTCTAAACTAACATCGGTACACGGCATACTTTGTACAGCTTGTCGCCGTAGCTCGTTCCTCGATTGCGATATAGGGCTGAATGAATTAACTAGTCCAAAGCTGGCCGCGTCGGGAGACATGTCCAAGCAAGTCCGGCCTCCTCGCCTATTTCCCGCTTCTCATGCCGATGTGTGAAACGTTGATGATGCGTGACAACGGCAATTCAAGTTGCTCAGCTGAACCAGCAGGTGCCTATTTGTGACGGAATCAACCACCCGCGCCTGCTTCTCCACGACACAAGCAGGTTGATGATCCCTTTCCGACATACAAGAACGGGCACGTATTTATTTGTAGCGGCGTGTTGCAACTTGATCAGACGGAGGGAACAGTGTATATTGGATATTACGTTTTTTTTTTTTCTTTGTGATATACGATCGGATTGGGTAGAGGGTATCCAGTAGACTTATTTGGCGTATGGGCATCTCCGATGATTATGTAGGGGAGCCCGGAATATGATATGGAAAAAATAACAACAGATACCCCCCTTACGGAACATACCAACCTGCCCAGAGAAGTGGTAGAGTGGAGATGATAATACGATCCGTATTCCGATTTTGCACCATTCAAGCATGCCTGCTTAAAGGCGTCATCTCCACGCTTTTATTAGGGCTTGGTGTAGGTAATTAAATCAACCAACTTTTATATTCACTATTTTCTCTATCAGGTAATCTAACGCCTACTTATGATCCGGAAGCCGAGAAAAAACATAAATCATCTTGGTTCAGGTCTCAGAAAACCTTGGACTAAGAAGCCCCTCCCCGACCACCTGTACCGCCTACTGCCTGGGCCTGCACGATATCTGCTCTGATATCAGGCAGCGGCCTTCCCCGCTCAGTCGGCCAGCCGATGAACTTGATTTCAGAAAGATATCGCAAGTATCTTCCGACATCTTCCCTAGTAATCCCATAGCCAGAACTTTCATCAATTCCGGTCCACTTGTCCCCATCTGCCTTCAGGACCGCGACCGCATTTCTGTCATCTAACTCTGGAGCGCGGGTAGTTGCTGGAAGGTCGTTCATGCAGAAATGTGCTAGTGGCATAAGCGCATGCTGCTCTTGATCCTTCTCCAGAGGGCCCGCTGACACGAATTTCTCCAGCTCCTGTTTCCAGGTGTCGTAGCTGACCTCTGGGGTCTTGTAGCCATAGTACTCCAGTATCGACAGATACTCGTTCATGCGGAGACGCGGGTGCGCGGTGACATGAATTACGTGCACTCCACCTGGAAGAGGGTTCAGGGAAGCAGCAACAACCACACGTGCAACATGGTTGACGGGAACGGCGTTGACGGTATTGATGATGCGGGGCCGTGCTGCGAGCTGTATACAGCCTTTCAGCATTCTAATCAAGAAGTCGTCAACGTTGCAGACACCAGTCTGCGAGTCACCCAATACGTATCCTGGTCGAACGACCGAGCCTTGGAGACCTCGTCTTCCGGCCTCTCGGACAAGTTGTTCTGATACCCATTTAGTCTGTCCGTATCCTGTACCAAGTCCAGTACGGCTTCCGTTCAAATCATCACTCTCCATGACAGCACCCTGCCCTGTCCTAGTCTGTTCCTCTGACAGCTTAATGTAATAGTCGGTGTCGAGGACACTAGTTGAGCTTACAAAACAAAAGACCTTTGCTTTTCCTTCGTTGCAGAGCTTCATTGCATCAACGGTCGACAACACATTGGCCGCCATCATGTCCTGATATTTTCGAATCCAGTGCACGGTGGCGCCGTTATGTATCACCACGTCGACTTCCTGGGCTAATCGCTGCCAGGTGGAATCAGAAACACCGAGCTGGGGCTTCGATAAATCGCCTACAACTGCACTCAATCTCTGGGCCCAGCTATCATTCCATAAACCGTATCCTTGCAGAGAGCGGCGAAGTCTCTGAAGTGCTGCTGTCGGGTCCTTAACACCGCGTACATGTGCAATCAACTTAACTTCGCAAGAGGTACGGCCCAGGATGTCCTTCACTAGATAAGACCCTAAGAATCCGGTTGCTCCTGTGAGGAAGATCGTCAAGGGACTAGATGTACCCAGTGCCTCGAGATTGGCCGATTGGTACTTTTCGGGCAATTGGCTGATTAGCTCGTCTAGAGACTTGGAATAAGTAGTATCGCTCTCCTGGATGTTGCTAGCGCTGGCATCGGCACTGCCGGCTTTCTGAATTCTCTTCTCGACATGAGAACTAAAGCCAGCTAGGTCCGGATGTTCGTAGAAGGCATTGATAGAGATGTCCGCCCCCAGACCCTTGCGAACTTCAAAAAGAAGTTGTTGGGCCAATAGACTGTGCCCACCCAGATCGAAAAAGTTTTGTTCTCGTCTAATAGTTTTCGGGTTCAGACCCCGAATAAGGTCCGCCCACTTTTGAGCCACGGTTTGCTCTGTGGGTGTCAACGATTCCCAGTTTCTCAGATCCTCCTCAGATGCGTCTTCGACACGTTCTGCGACATCTGGGAATGGAAGGTTCGGCTTGTCAACCTTGCCGTTGGGATTCAATGGGAGCTTCTCGAGGACGATATAGATGCTCGGCACTGAATGCGCCGGCAGTCTGGATTTCAAATGATCTCGTACCTCGGCTTCGATGGCTCGGTACTTCTTCAAAAAGACACGAGTGGGCCCCATCTCGACGCCTTCATCTTCAACCTCCTCTACTCCTCGGGCACAGAGCCAGCGGCGCCACTCGGATACTTCGGGTACCACGTAGCTCACCAGGATGGGTTCCTCGTTACGGTCCCTTCGTACAAGAGTCTTGCAGTCTCGGATTAATGGGTTCTGGCTGAGGTTGCTGTCTATGTCGTTGAGCTCGATACGGAAACCACGAATTTTGACCTGGTCATCAGCGCGGCCGGTGCATTCGACGTCTCCAGATTCAAGGTACCGTCCTAGATCCCCCGTGCGGTAGAGTCGATCCCTTGGGCCCTTATAGTACCGTCGCCAAGGTTCATTCTTGCTCGTCTTTTTGTCGGCTTCGACCCACTTCTCGTTATCGACAAACCAGTTCATTAGGAATTTCTGCTCATTCAAAGTCTTGTCTCCAAGATAGCCCCTGAAGAAGCATAGTTAGCAACGTGCAAGAGATATCACGAGGATCAACTCACTCGGCAAGGCCGGCGGCTCGGACAAAGATCTCTCCAACTTCTCCAATTTGGCAAAGTCGAGTTCGATTCTCCCTATCAACAACCAGCAGTTGAACATTTTGCATTCCTTGTCCGGCCGGAATTGTGTCCTTGAATGAATCCAGGAAGTCGGGATCCCGTGCTCGGCACGGGACTTCAAAGTAGCTAACGGCCCTCTGGGTTTCCGTGGTACCGTACATGTTGATGATGTTGGCATTCGCGGCAAGCTGCCTCAGAGACCGGCACTGCTTGGTTGTTAGGACGTCGCCGACGAAAAAGACATGTTCCAGGCTTGGAAATTCGGCTGAGGCACCGCCAACTAGGATTTGACCCATGGCTGGGGTAAGATGGGTGACTGTAGGCTTCATTTCACGGAACCACTCGGCAAGTTTCTCGTGCTGAATGTCCTCTTTGGATGGAACAAGAAGTTGGGCACCGAGATAGAGCGGTGTGAAAATATCCCTCTGTACAGGGTCGTGGGCGAGACCAGACAGTAGAGTGTATCTGCTCTCGGATGACAGGTTGAAGCGCTCGGCCATCCAGTCAAAATACCTGGTCAGGCTGTAATGGCGACCAAGAACTCCTTTCGGTCGCCCCTCACTCCCTGAAGTGAATGACAAGGTAGGGTTTGAATCAGGCCCGACTGTCACATCAGGAGGGGATGGTGCAAGGCTTTTGACACGGTCGAATATGTCTTGGCCGTCAACTTGGCCCCCGATAAGGCTGCCGTTATCGAGAAGGCGTAGTTCGGGGACTTGAGCCTTTAGTTGAAGTTCTTGGTCAATATAATCTTGCACCAAGTCGGCCAAGGGGCCATTCTCATCTGTTGCACGGCCAATCTTGATCAAGGCACGTGGCTGAGATACCTCCAGGTAGATCTTTTGCCTAGCTGGAGGATATGCGGGATCCAGAACAGTCATAGTGGCGCCGGATGCCTTTAATCAAAAGGGAAGAGTTAGTTGTAAGATTGCGGTCAGCCTTGAATATAAGAATATCGCATACCAGAGTACCCATGAAAGCAATGACCAGATCGACGGATCGATGGGCCCAGATCATGACCACGTCGCCATTGGTAATTCCGGCATTGTGTAAGTACCAGGCAAGGGTATTGGAAGCTTCGTAAATTTGACGGTAAGTGAAGCGTCTCTCGGGATGAGTGGACGACTTAGTCTCTAGAACGCATGTTCTATCTGGGTGTTTCTCAGCCTGGTCCCTGAAGCGCTCGTGGATTGGACCGGCGAAACCCGACCAGTCAAGGTCGACAGTCGGGTCAGGTAAATGGCCCATGACTTCGGTCTTGTACGTCCAAATTTTGACGCCAAGGTTAGACAGGAGTCGAAGTGCAAATGCAAAGTTGTTATTGATTTAGTCGTAATAAAAGTTGCACCCTCAATTCATATAAGTCACAAATGGTGTGGTGTATGAATCACAAAAAATTATTGGTGATACCTAGTGGGGTGTAAATTGGAGGTACATGCCAACAAGCTCTATGCACCGCCAAATATTTTGTACTCCCCTTCCGAGAGCGGAGCAAAGAAAGTCATGTAGGTACATGTACCAAGGTACCTAGGTAAACAGTTCGACTGACGTACGTACTTCATCTTATGTACCTAAAGAGGAACTATCACTAGATTGCTATTCTTTTTTCTTGTTCTTTTTCTTTTTTTTTTCTTTTTTTTTTCTTTTGAACACCAGAATCACGGCTTGGACTCGTACTATCTTTTTGGTTGGGAAGAGTAAATGGATTAACTATACATAAGTGTTTTAATTAAATTTCGAGATTATCTCTTTTGTTCGGACTAGAAATGTTATTGCGTCTATTACTCTCCGTCGCCTGCAAGACCTCATACTCGGGGAAGTCTGGCTGTGTCATACATATCGTCGGCGTTCAGTCTATCAACGCCAAGGGCTAATAAAGGTTCCCAAAGATAATCGCCAGGCAAATTCCAATATCGAACTTTAAGCCCTGCTGCGTGAGCAGCCTGTACCTGGGACTGGACTTTATCTTTCTGATCTTGGCTGAAAGCATCGGCACTCCCAGGATCCCCAACCGCGCTCTCAAAGTCAGCTGACGCGTAGTAAGAGTTAATACTGGTATATTTTGGGTCCAATTGATCCACTTTGGCGTCGTAAAACACGTCTCGGTTGGGAACGCCATCGCCTGAGTTGATCCGGTCGAACGGAGCGCTTCCACTGGCTACCACCGTAACTTGCTTCTCTACGAACTTGCCCCCTTCGACGCGGCTCAGGTATCCACCATCTCGGAGCGGCTGAAGTGCTTTGACGACGGCATCTAATGTCTTGGTATCGGAAGTCTTGAAATCCACCAGCAACGTGATACTCCGTCCAGGCTGCGCCTTATATAAGCCATTGCTACCGGGCGACCCTCCGTTGTTGTGATCGAGGATTGCTCGCAACGGCTCGACGTACTGTACCGACAGAGTCCTCCCAGGAGTCGGAATGGTGTGGCCAATGATGACGTCTCCGCCCGAGTAAAAGACATCAGCTTCAAAACCAATACATCCCGCGCTCATAGCAGAGAATATAGGGATATTTCGGGTATAATCGTTGTGGCTGTGACACGTCGTGGGCTTCACACTGTTCAGGGAATCCAAAGGCCAGGGACTCAACGGTGGGCCGGAGTCTTTATTCACGTCTTGTGCGTCCAGAGCAGCCCCGGCAAACAATTTGTTAATGGCATCTTGCTTAGGCGGTACCTCGTTGCCCAGAGCATGATAGGAGACACCGTTATCGCCTACCTGCCAAGTTCCACCCTTAGTGTCATGATTGGTGGCTCCAGAACACTTGCCACCTTCTGTGCTCAGTGCCAAGAGGTAGTTTTCACAGTCAGGGGCTGGTCCGTGTTAGCAATGAAATTTGTACGAGCAGATGGTAACACCAACTTGAAATAATATGGTCAGAGTTTTGTTTGTTATGAACCTCTACTACGTTGAACGTTAGACCCTAACAACAACGTCCACGTAGTTGAACTCACAGTACACAAACCCCAAGATGCCATAGGTGGTAGGATCCTTTCCTCCGTTGAGGAAGACCTCTGTTGCCATGGAAAGATACCCGCTGGGCTTCACCGTCTGGCCATTTGCTGCACTACAAAAGGCTTGCACGGCAGTGCTAAAGCCCCGGCGTGTATCTGTGCCTTGAGCTATCGTAACATCGTCCCTCGGCATCCACGTACTTCCGCAGCTGGATATTCCATCCGTGATCGAGGGCGCGCAATGACCAAGCGGGATATACTGAGCCCATGTTAGCTAATACTTGGGACAAGGTTATCAGGATCCTAACCGAGAGTCCGGCCACCGCAACAGCGAGCAGGGTGAGCTCCATAGTGCTTGCGATATGCCCGACAGCAAGGCAGGAGATTGACGGGGCTTTAGAGAGTGAAGCTTGATGGCCAACCTTGCTAACAAACTTTGCAGTCGGTGAGCCGGGTCATTTTATAATGACTATAGAAGTCGCAGGTGCTATGAATAAACAAAGGGGGGCATTCATATCGCATACACCAATGAAGTAGCTCGTTTCTAGCCCGTGTGTGGCTTGTACGGACAATCCCCCTGAAGCACCCCTAGTGTCACCTTCCCGTAATGGGGGAATATCGAGGGTTTTACCAGGGCCAACCCCACATCACGAGCTGGAAGCTGAACGCTAATACGACACAGGCACAGGATCGACCGGTAAGACCGAGACATCGTTAAATGGTGTATTGGCGACATGTGGTTCTTAAAAGGTTGTGACAATGTCATTCAGAGTAAATCACCAGATGAGTTACGCGATGGAAATAAACCATGCCCATGCAGTAGTACACAGATCATCAGAACCTGCTGAAAATCACTTATGCAGTCAGCCCCCGGCACCCCGGCATCCACAGCACTCCACCACCCCGGATTTAAATATGTACGTACTTCATACCTCTCAGGCCAGCAAGCCCTACGACACCCGCCGCAGGTCTACCAACTCCCGAAGTCCTCTCATATTTTTAAGTGAAAAATCCGCCAGCATGTGTACTTTTTATACTCATAAGTCTACCTCCCTCATACTCTATTCCTATAACATGGGGGATCAGGACTTAAGAGCTTCCTCCAAGACACTCGCGTCTATGAGCGTGGCGAGAGTTTCTCTCGGTAGCGCTTCACGTCTACCATAAGAAGCCACAAACTTATCTTCATCAACTAACACGTCCAACATGTCCGACGGCACTCGCACGTCCCATCTATGCACAGGCCAAACAGCTTCCAGTAGCGTACTGTTAGTCTTAACAGCTTCAGCAGCTCGACCTATTACTTTGGCAGGGTCGTTTTGGAAAATACCCTCTGCTTGCTTTAAAGCCTTCAGGAACTGAACAATTTCTGCTCTCTTTTCAGGGTCGTCGAGCTTCTCACTGGTGGTGGCGAGATTATATATCTCTCGATAGACTGTTTGATTCTCCCCAAACACAACCGCGTCAGAGCCGAGACCCTCGGCACCTAACTCGACCGACGGCTCCCACATTCCGATGGCGTCGATACTGCCGCTCTTAAGCATAGCAGGGAATGTATTGGCGGCACAGGGCTCCTGTAAGCATCCAAGTCCATTTACTACAGTATAATCCGCCGACTTTAACCCGACCGTAGCAAGGTACGTCTGAACGAAGTATTCAGACGAGGTAGATCTGAGGGCCCCGATTCTCTTTCCCTTGAGGTCCTCAAGCGTATTGATCCCAGATTTCTTATTGGCGACAATTCGATAATAAACTTCCGCCACCGTACCGATGCTGCGGAGGTTCTTATGGGATCCGAACTGTAAGAGGAGCTGGGTCTCGGAATTTGACCCTAAATCGACAGTTGGATCACTGAAGAGACTTGCGATGCCACCATTCACGATGTCAACATCTCCCCGAAAATAGTCTTCTTTTGCGACGAGCTCGGGAGTCCATTCGAGGACCCCAAGTGCACTGGCTATCTTGAGCGAAGAGATCAAGGGCGTAGTGAGGAGATGTAAAAAAAGAAGAGTAAGATGTGGTTGACGCATGGCGACGTATTTGATGCAATCATTACGAGCCACTGTTGGCTTTGTCGTTCTAAGCGAGAAGCTCCAATATCATGCTTTTGTACCGGACGTGGGAACGAAACTGAAAGCAAGATCCCTGGCCAAATTAGAGTGATAATATAAATTATGTGACATACGTTGCGATGTTCACTTTTGCCTATATTATACCCGGAATATCCATAAAACGACCATGCGAGAACTTACTTTACCCGAGTTTTATGAGGGCTATTATATTAAACTAAAGATCCTTATTAAGAATTTCCTATCGCGGAGATTTTACGTATTGATTAATTTAAAAATCTTAAGATATAATAGTGTAATAAAAGATATAGCAATGTAATAAAAGATATATAGTAAGGGGAAAAAATAAACGTTTAAAGGTAAATTTACACAATATAACTTTTAACTTTAAATAAACATAACTTTATTAAAAGTATATAATTATTTAATTTTTAAATTTTATAAAATACTTAACTTAATTTTTTATAAGTTTAAACTTTTTAAAAGTTTTTATTTTTAAAATTAATTAAAATATTTTAAAATATATATTAAAAGTTTAAATTAAAGCTTTATATATATATATATATATATATATATATATATATTATAATTTCTTTAAAACCTTATATATAATAAAAAATTAAAAATTACTATTAAATAAAGTTTTAAGTAAAGGTTTTAAATTTAAGTTTTAAAAATTTTTAAAAAATTTTATTAGCTTTTTATTTAAAGATAAATGCAAAATATAATTAAAAAGTAGTAATTCTTTTTTATTTCTTATATAAATTTCGTTATTTTTACGATACGTTACATTTAACCTTAAATTACTTTAGTAAAGAAAATGCAAAAAAATTTTTAAAGAGGTTAAATTAAAAAGTTATTAATTATTAATAATTTAAATAGTTTAAAATGTTTAAGGATAATAATTTAATAAGTTATTACATTATAAACATAGTAAGTTTTAATGTAAAAAAAGGTTTAAACGTTTTTATTTTTCCTTTATTATAATAATATAAAAAAAAGTATAATAAAAGGTATAATAAAAGTTATAAAAATAATAAAACTTAAGCTTTTATATTATATAAGCGGGTAAGCTTATTAATAAAAATAAGCGAAAATTACCTTATATATTTAAGTTTTATAAAAGTTAATATATTAAATTTAAAAGTTTTATTAAAACTTTTTTATCGTAATAATTTTATATATTAATTAGTTTAATAATAATAATTAATTATTTATTATTTATTAATTTATTTATATATTTATTTTATAAAAGTTTATAATTATATTAAATTAATATTTTATAATATAATAAAGTAAACTTTAATTTTTTTAATATATAATTTAACTTTTATTTTAATAAATTATTTTTATATAAAAATTATTAAAATAAACGAAAAATAATTATATATTTAAATTAAAATAATATTAAATATATGATATAATATTTTTAAGTTATATAATATATAAAATTATTTATTACTTTTAAACTTTAAAGCTTTAA